>JASDQU010102599.1:169793-182808 GCA_032191745.1 Picea mariana | reverse complement strand
TCTCATCTCTATGAAAGTACTTGTGGGTAACACTATGAGATTTGGTCACCATGTCAAGGTAGTGTCCTCTGGTTAGCCCTTGAATAAAAAGAAAAATAAAATAAAAGAATAACACAAGAAAAAGAATAAAGGCAAAAACAGGCTTGGAAAAAATGCATCCATGATAGGTACAACTCGCCTTGTAGAAAGGCACCCACAGATAACATTATGCATCCTTGACCCTCATTGCACCCACATGTCTAGACATCCCCTAGCCACATAACCTCACTTACATGGCTTGGATGAAATATTCCTGGATAATTTATTTTTCTTATGGATACTAGCTCAATAGGACATCTTGTCTTTTTCTCCAATCTTGTATTGCAGGTTTTTGTAATTTATTTCAGCTATTGACTGATGTATCAGGGTTTTTTATGCATATGTTTAATAATATTGATGATGAGATGTGATTAACATTGCTATGATCTCGGTGAATGATGATCCCATGGAGGGCGTAGCTTTTGATGTGTAGGACCATGCCCGATGGACAGGTACCATTTGGACCGATACACATGAGGAGATGACTAGTTCAGACCTCCATGGGGCTAAAGATCCCACCAGATGGATGTTGAGACCCCATCAATGGGTAGAGACAGGATGGAGATGCCTCAGGGCTTTAGAACCGAAGAGGAAGAGCACGTTCCATCAGAGGCACTATGATAGGACTAGACCTAGGGGGAATGACCCCTTTTTAGTGGAATTATAGCCTTGGAAAGCTTAAGATGTCCCCATCTTCACCATGATGTCATCCATATTCATGGACACTTTTGGAGGTAGACTGGGCAGTAGTGTCACATGTGGCATGTTTGAGAGGCCCCTTGGGGGCTAACGTTTTTCTCCTAGATGTCTCATTTTCCCTAAAAGGGGCTAACGCCTCCCTTGAAGGGGATTTTACTTTATTTCCATCTCAATTAGGGTTTTAATTTGACAATTTAATGTAAAAACAATGTTATTTTGACAGTATGGCCTTGTTTCCCTTTTTATGACCTAAAAAGTAAAATTAGGTTATAGATACACTATATATTAAGGGTTTTGACTCTCATTTTATCATGATCTTTCACTCACCACTTGGTGAGGTCTGAAATTTTCACCCCATTTGGGTTATTGGCTGATTTGAGGAAGGAAAACTTGTTGAAGGAAGAGATTATTGGCATTCTATGGTGTTTTTCTTGAAGGAAGGTGTTACAACTAGGGTTTGCATGATTATTTTCTTGATGATTTGTAAGTATTTTCTTGCAAAAATTCTAGATTGAATGGTTGTAGTTTAATTTCTTACATCTATTTATAAGTATTGTTGAATCAAAACCCTAGGGGACAAAACACAAGTAGGTTGTTGTCTCATGTCCCCTGATAGAAAAAAATTTTAGCCATTGAAGAAGAAGAAGAGAGCCTAGCCATAGCTACACTCCTTTTTCTTCTTCCCTTAATCTAGCCATACCTTTTGAATTCAAGAGGAGGAGGACGTCCTAGGCCTAGGATATCTACACCTAGGGCCATTTTTTTTAGGGTTTCATGAAAGAGACTTGCCTTAGAAACACTCTCCCTCTTTAAACCCTCTTGTCTTGACTTTGTTTTTCATTGAGATAGTTGATTGTTGGGAAGGAGGAGAGAGAATGAGACCTTTTTGTAACAACACCGGAGTGAGCCTTTCTCCCCTACGGTTATGATTTTGGAGCCCTGCCTTAGCAGCACTTCAAAACTTATCCCTCTAGTCCTTTAAAATCTCATCTCCTTCAACTTTTTCATTCTCCACCTATGACTCCATTAACCCTAAGGCACTAATCTAAGACCTCCAGCATTGAAGTAGAATTTGATCAAAATACTCTCAAACCTCTTTTGAACTAAAACCCTAACTACACTACCCCTAACCTACTAACCCTAGGTTGCTGACATCATTATTGAATATTTCATACATGTCAGGAAACATGGATGGGATATGATTATATATGATGACAATTCCATGTACAACATTGATGGTCCTTTCCAAATATTGCCTTTTCATTTATCACATGAAGTTACTAATAATTTTGACATCTGGAAACAAGAACCTGACCTTATTCAGACACCCAAGGATGACCTAATGCTATGCTCTCCAATTAATTTTTGGTCGTACCTTGAGGAATTTGATGAATATCCATCTGAGCACTTAGATTTATCCTATGAAGAAAGTTATCAACCAACGTTATCCTCAGATATCGATGAAAATAAGGAAGTTACATCCCTGAAGGAGGATACTTGTAATAAGATTTTCCACCCCTCTTTGATCACTTTACATCCCTATGTCACTAAAGGTGTGGTTTGGAAACATGTCCCTTATCCCAACTCTCCTGTAAGGAAAAAACTCATTATTGATTTTAGGGGAAGGTTGAGTTCCTTAGGAAGAAGCCTATTATCATAGTGTTCCAACCTCCCCTTTAGGAATGGTCAATCATCCTTTCAGTTTTTACTAATCCCTCCTTAGGCCTCAAGTTGTGAAGATTTCCAAGGTAGCCATCATTCAAATTCCTCGAGTCAGTCTCCTGAACCTTTGAATTTTCACAATCCATTCTTGAGATGGATTAAGCACTCTCCTGAGAGTATGCATTGGGATCACTTTTTCTCTCCCACCTGCATCCATGAGTTAGACTTTGAGATTTCCGATGATATGATATATATTATAACCCATGACATTTTCATTCTTGATTTATCACTATTTTGGTTTATGATGAAGCACAAATGTAGGTATCGAGGAATGTTGTTGTATTGGCTTCACTGGTTGTTTGACTACACCCAACATTCTTACCAACAGGTAAGTACAGGTAAGAAGTTTTCTTTCATATTCTTACACATTGATTGCTTCATTTTAGTATATATATCTATGTATGCTTGGGTGTCATTACTACCCAAATTTTGTTACTGGTGCCCCTATCAAGATTGAACAGGTTTGCAAGTTATGCCAGATATGTTGAGGTTCTCATGCACTCTACGATGAGCACATGTCCCCAAGTTGGAGCCAGATGTTATCCCCACTTTTTAGGGATAACTAGGAGATCATGTCTCGAGGCCCACGGGTCCTAGACATGGAGTACTAAGAGTAGGATTGACCTGAGCATGGCCCTAGAGGGCCCATCCTTTTCTTCTTCCATTAGCTTTATCTTGTCAGCAACAACAACATTCATTACCATTGGCTTGGTCCTGTATTAGAAGAGGTTCTTGCTCCATGAGGTAATTGGTCCAAGTATTATGGTATGTGTCACTTTTGATCATTGAAACCTTTAAATATACGCATCCGATTACTTTTATCTCTAAAAAATGCTTAGATCTTAAATTGGCACACTTGACCATGATTCAGGAATCGACAGGGTGCCCTAGAAAGTCTGTGCCCAGAGGTTTTGGTTTTCCACTGGGGAATTTCTGAAGAGCCATCATCCACTCCCATCATAGCACCACTATTTCATCTTGTCTCCCACTCATTTATCCCATTCTCCTTGTTTGGCCATTTGGTTGACATATTTGTAGGATTTCACCTTATCTCATGGGCAGAAGGGTTAAAGGCCCATAAGGTAAAAGAAGCTAGTAAAAGACAAAATCCTGAAATGAAACCTCGAGATGCTTCACCCAGGGATCCTTGAGAAGGCAATAAAAATCCTCTCAAAAATAAATAGGAGGGACCCAAAAAATAACAAACACGATCTAGTCAGAGGATAGTGGGTCTCATCACGAGCCAACCTTCTCATCTCTATGAAAGTACTTGTGGGTAACACTGTCAGCTCTGGTCACCATGCCAAGGCAGTGTCCTATGGTTATCTCTTGAATATAAAGAAAAAGAAAATAAAATAATAAAGAAAGAAAAACAATAAAGTTAAAAACAAGCTTGGAAAAAATGCATCCATGATAGGTCCAACTCACCTTCTAGAAAGGCACCCATAGATAACATTATGCATCCTTTACCCTCACTTACATGGCTTGGATGAAATCTTCTTGGAAACTTTCCTTTTCTTGTGGATACTAGCCCAATAGGACGTCTTTCCTTTTTCTCCAATCTTGTATTGCAGGTTTTTGTAATGTCTTTGAGATATTCACTAATTTATCACGGTTTTCTATGCATATGTTTAATAATATTGATGATGAGTTGTGATTAACATTGCTATGATCCCGACAACTGATGAGCCCATGGAGGGCGTAGCTTTTGATGTGCAGGACCATGCCCAGTGGACAAGTACCATTTGGAACAATACACATCGAGAGATGACCAGCTCGGACCTCCATGGGGATGAAGAGCCCACCAGATGGATGTTGCGACCCCATCAGGGGGTAGACATAGGATGGAGATGAATCAGGGATTTTGCACCAAAGAGGAAGAGGACGTTCCATCAGAGGCACTCCGACAAGACTAGACCTAGAGGGAATGATCGCTCTTCAATGGAACGCTAGCCTTGGAAGGCTTAGTACATCCCCATCTTCACCATGATGTCATCAAGCTTCATGGACACTTTCGGAGGCAGACTGGGCAACAGTGGCACATGTGGCATGTTGGAGAGGCCCTTGGGGGGCTAACATTTTGGTCCTAGATGTCTCATTTCACCTAGAAGGGGCTAGCGCCTCCCTTAAAGGGGATTTTACTCTCTTTGCAGCTCAATTAGGGTTTTAATTTGACAATTTAATTTAAAAACAATATTATTTTGACCTAATTTATCAATATATAGTGTATCAATGACCTAATATTACTTAGCATTTAATGTAAAAACAATATTATTTTCGTATTATGGCCTTGTCGGTCTTTTTATGACCTAAAAAGTAAAATTAGGTCATTGATACACTATATATTGAGGGTTTTGACTCTCATTTTATCATGATATTTCACTCACCACTTGGTGAGGTCTGAAATTTGTGCCCCATTTGGGTTATTGGCTGATTTCAGGAAGGCACGCTTGTTGAAGGAAGAGATTTTTGGCATTCTATGGTGTTTTTCTTGAAGGAAGGTGTTACAAATAGGGTTTGCATGATTATTTTCTTGATGATTTGTAAGTATTTTCCTGGAAAACTACTTGATTGAATGGTTGTAGTTTAATTTCTTGCATCTATTTATAAACATTTCTGAATCAAAACCCTAGGGGACAAACACACAAGTAGGTCGTTGTCTCATGTCCCCTGATAGAAAACCTTTTTATCCATTGAAGAAGAAGAAGAGATCCTAGCCATAGCTACAATCCTTTTTCTTATTCCCTTAAGCTAGTCTTACCTTTTGACTTCAAGAGGAAGAGGACATCCCAGGCCTAGGTTATCTACACCTAGGGTTGTTTTCTTTTAGGGTTTGATGAAAGAGCCTTGCCTTAGCAACACTCTCCCTCTTTAAACACTTGTGTCTTGACTTTGCTTTTCATTGAGCTAGTTGTTTGCTGGGAAGGAGGAGAGAGAATTAGGCCTTGCTTTAGCAACACTGGAGTGAGCCTCTCTCCACTAGGGTTATGATTTTGGAGCCTCTTTAGCAGCACTTCAAAACTCATCCCTCTAGTCCTTTAAAATCTCATCTCCTTCAACTTTTGCGTTCTCCACCTATGACTCCATTAACCCTAAGGCACTGATCTAAGACCTCCATCATTGAAGTAGAATTGGATCCAAATACTCTCAAACCTCTTTTGAACTGAAATCCTAACTACACTAACCCTAACCTACTAACCCTAGCTTGTTGACATCATCATTGAATATATCATCTTTATTGCAGCAACATTTTGAATTTTGAGTAATTAAATGGTAGTTGAAGGCATTAATTGAGTTAAGAAGTTATTTGTTATATTGAGTGCTATTTCATTCAAGTATTTATTGATGAAGTGATATTAATGCCATTGCTATATTGTAAACATTGACTTCGTCAACATTTACTTTCAAATTGCTCATATTGATTATAAGATAGTCACTTATTTATATGAGGTATTAACCAAGATTGCACATATTAGTTTCCTTGTTCTGTTGTCTCAAGAAGGTGCTCTTCTTTTCTTTGGTTATACTCTATTATTGGCTTTTTAGTTGGTACTATCTGATTGGCGGTAATCTGTTAAGGGGAACTTCATCTTTGTGTTGTTAGCCTTTTCCCTTTCAAAACCCCAGGTTACCGGGGACGTCTCCCCTGGGCCTAGCCTCCCTAAATAGAAAGAGCCTCTCCATTGTGGTGACATTGGGTGGGGAAGTTTCCTACTTCACCAGTTTGACCTACTACTCCTTAGCCTTTCTTGTGTCTACAAACTGTGCGATAACATTTTGGCATCATTGCCGGGAACAATGAGTCAATTCTCCTCAAGATGACAAACCTTTTCAGTAAGCCTTTCCTTAGAGCCTTATCTTACAAGATTACCTGGCGACACCACTAGCGTGTTTTCCCTTATTCTTTGATAGTTTCAGGTAAATTATCTGGCGACTCCACTAATATTTATCAGGGTGCCACCTTACTTTTTGTGATATTTCCAAGTTATGGGATCATGGGACACAGGGAAAAAATGTATCCGAGTATTGATTTCAGAAGTTTTCAAGGATACCGAAATCGCTTTGATACAGAATGGCTAAACAACTCTTCAATGTTTTTTGACCTCGCTACTACTCACATCATAAATTTTTTGGATTATTTGAGTGAGATAAACTTGGGAGGAGAGGATGCTCTTATAAAATTGTTCTTACTCACTCTACCATCCTACTTAGAAGATCGTTTTAAGAGTTGTTGCAAGGATAGGGGTATATCATCTTTCATACACCTCAACAGTAGGTTTATATACCTTACTAAGCCACATTTCCAAATGTATGAAGATGTCCTTCAAAACCTCATGGAATCCTTGGACGAAAAAGAATTCACCACTAAGATTGTAGAAGATCTCAGGAACGCATATCATGATCAATACCAATAATCCTCTGATATAAAAGATGAGGTTTATGAAGACCATTATCAACCCCTTGAAGAGGAGAAAGAAATCTCCCATAATCCAAGAGGATGTATTGAAGATGTAACTATAAAAGAAGATTATTAGGATGAAGGATCAGTAACCGCTCCTCCACCCGACAAATCTCTCCAAGATCCTATTTCATTTGCACAAGATGAAGAGAATGAGGTAAGTCATTTTCCTTTCCAGTTTTTTAATGATACCTTCTTCTATGACTCAGAGAGTGAAGAGGAAATGGAACCCTTGAAAAAACTTGATCCTCTATGTATCAAGACTAAACATGTGNAAGTTATCTGAATAGTCGAAGCTCCTGCATAAGAAGGATTAAACAAGGTGAGCTATTTCAAAACTTTCAATGATTATTTATTTTATGATGTAGAGAGCAAAGAAGTATATGATGTTTTAATCCATTCATGTTATGATGAAGATAATGATTTTGTTGATAATTTTGATGAATTCATACATGTCGGGAAACATGGATGGGATATGATTAGATATGATGAAAATCCCATGTACGACACTGATGGTCCTTTCCAAAGATTGCCTTTTCATTTATCACATGAAGTTACTAATAATTTTGACATCTAGAAACAAGAACCTAACCTTATTTAGACACCCAAGGATGACCTAATGCTATTCTCTCCGATTAATTTTTGGTCGTACCTTGAGGACTTTGATGACTATCCATTTGAGCACTTAGATTTATCCTATGAAGAAAGTTATCAACCAATGTTATGATCAGATATTGATGAAAATAAGGAAGTTACTTCTCTAAAGTAGGATACTTGTGATAAGATTTTCCACCCCTCTTTGATCACTTTACCTCCCTATGTCACTAAAGGTGTGGTTTGGAAACATGTCCCTTATCCCAAGTCTCCTGTAAGGAAAAACCTCATTCTGGATTTTAGGGGAATGTTGAGTTCCTTAAGAAGAAGCCTATTATCATAGTGTTCAAACATCCCATTTAGGAATGGTCAGTCATCCTTTTAGTTTTTTCTAATCCCTCCCTAGGCCTTGTGTTGTGAAGACTTCCAAGGTAGCCATCATTCATATTCCTCGAGTCAGTCTCCTGAACCTTTGACTTTTCACAATCCATCCATGAGATGGATTAAGAACTGTATTGAGAGTATGCATTGGGATCACTTTTTCCCTCCCACCCGCATCCATGAGATAGAGTTTGAGATTTATGATGATATGATATATATTATAACCCATGACATTTTCGTTCTTGATTTATCACTATTTTGGTTTATGATGAAGCACAAAGGAAAGTATCGAGGAATGTTGTTGTATTGGCTTCACTAGTTGTTTGACTACACCCAACATTCTTACCAACAGGTAAGTACATGTATGAAATTTTCTTTCATCTTTTTACTCATTGATTGCTTCATTTTAGTATATATATCTATGTATGCTGGGGTGGCATTACTGCCCCATTTTTGTTACTGATGCCCCTATCGAGATTGAGGAGGTCTGTAGGTTATTCCAGATATGCCGAGGTTCACATGCGCTCTATGGTGAGCACATGTCCCCGAGATGGAGCCAGATGTTATCCCCACTTTTCAGGGATAACTAGGAGATCATGTCTCGAGGTCGAAAGGTCCTAGATATGGAGTACCAAGAGAAGGATTAACCTGAGCATGGCCTTGGAGGGACCATTCTTTTATTCTTCCATTATCTTTATCTTGTCAGCAACAACACTATTAATCACCATTAACTTGGTCCTGTATCAAACGTGGTTCTTTCTCCATGAGGTAATTGGTCCGGGTATCATGATATGTGTCACTTTTGATCATTGAAACCTTTAAATATATGCATCTGATTCCTTTTATCTCTAACAACTTATTAAATCCTAAATTGGCCCACTTGACCATGATTGGGGAATTGACAGGGTTCCCTAGAAAGCCTGTGCCCATAGGTTTTGGTTTTCAATTGGGGAATTTCTGAAGAGCCATCATCCACTCCCTTCATAGCACCACTGTTTCATATTGTCTCCCACTCATTTATCCCATTCCCCTTGTCCGACCATTTGATTGATCTATTTTTAGGATTTCACCTTATCTCATGGGAAGAAGGGCTAAAGGCCCATAAGGTAAAAGCAGCTGGTAAAAGACAAAATCCTAAAATGAAACCTTGAGATGCTTTGCCTAGGGATCTTTGAGAAGGAAATAAAAATCCTCTCAACAAGAAACAGGAGGGACCCGGAAAATAACAAACAAGATCTAGTCAGAGGATATGGGGTCTCATCACAAGCCAACATATTAGGTTCATGGGTACCTAGAAGTATGACATTGCCACTATCTGGTTACCATGCCAGGGCAGTGACCTTTGGTTGCATGGAAAGGGGGTCTCATCATGAGCCAACCTTCTCGTCTCTGTGAAAGTACTTTTGGGTAACACTGTCAGCTTTGGTCACCATGCCAAGGCAGTTTCCTCTGGTTAGCCCTTGAATAAAAAGAAAAAGCAAATAAAAGAATAAAGGCAAAAATAGGCTTGGAAAAAATGCATCCATGATAGGTCCAGCTCGCCTTCTACAAAGGCACCAATATATAACATTATGCATCCTTGACCCTCACTGTACCGACATGTCTGGACATTCCCTAGACACATCACCTCACTTACATGGCTTGGATGAAATCTTCTTGGCAACTTTCATTTTCTTGTGGATACTAGCCAAATAGGATGTCTTGTCTTTTTCTCTAATCTTGTATTGCAAGTTTTTGTAACGTCTTTGAGATAATGACTGATTTATCAGGGTTTTTTATGCATATGTTTAATAATATTGATGATGAGATGTGATTAACATTTCTATGATCCTGGGGACTAATGAGCCCATGGAGGGCATAGCTTTTGATGTGCAGGACCATGTTCGACGGACAAGTACCATTTGGACCAATACACATCGGGAGATGACCAGTTCGGACCTCCATGGGGATGAAGAGCCCACCAGATGGATGTTGAGACCCCATCAGAGGGTACAGACAGGATGGATATGGCTCATGGATTTTGGACCAAAGAGGAAGAGGACGTTACATCAGAGGCACTCCAACAGGACTAGACCTAGAGGGAATGACCCCTTTTCAATGGAATTCTAGCCTTGGAAGGCTTAGGACATCCCCATCTTCACCATGATGTCATCCAACTTCATGGACACTTTTGGAGGAAGACTGGACAATAGTGGCACCTGTGGCATGTTGGAGAGCCCCCTGGGGGGATAATGGTTTGCGCCTAGATGTCTCATTTGACCTAGACTGGGCTAGCACCTCCCTTGAAGGGGATTTTACTCTCTTTGCAACTCAATTAGGGTTTTAATTTTACAATTTAATGTAAAAACAATATTATTTTGACATTATGGCCTTGTCAGCCTTTTAATGCCCTAAAAAGTAAAATTAGGTCATTGATACACTATATATTTAGGATTTTGACTCTCATTTTATCATGATATTTCACTCACCACTTGGTGAGGCCTGGAATTTGTGCCCCATTTGGGTTATTGGCTGATTTTTGGAAGGCGTGCTTGTTGAAGGAAGAGATTTTTGGCATTCTGTGGTGTTTTTATTGAAGGAATGTGTTACAACTAGGGTTTGCATGATTATTTTCTTGATGATTTGTAAGTATTTTCCTTCAAAACTTCTTGATTGAATGGTTTTAGTTTAATTTCCTGCATCTATTTATAAATATTTCTGAATCAAAACCCTAGGGGACAAACACACAAGTAGGTCATTGTCTCATGTCCCCTGATAGAAAAACATTTTAGCCATTGAAGAATAAGAAGAGATCCTAGCCATAGCTACACTCCTTTTTCTTATTCCCTTAAGCTAGTTGTACCTTTTGACTTCAAGAGGAAGTGGACGTCCTAGGCCTACCTTATCTACACCTAGGGAAATTTTCTTTTAGGGTTCGATGAAATAGCCTTGCCTTAGCAACACTCTCTCTCTTTAAACCCTCTTGTCTTGACTTTGCTTTTCATTGAGCTAGTTGTTTGCTGGGAAGGAGGAGAGAGAATGAGGCATTGCTTTAGCAACACTGAAGTGAGCCTCTCTCCCCTAGGGTTATGATTTTGGAGCCTCTTTAGTAGCACTTCAAAACTTATCACTCTAGTCCTTTAAAATCTCATCTCCTTCAACTTTTGTGTTCTCCACCTATGAATCCATTAACCCTAAGGCACTGATCTAATACCTCCATCATTGAAGTAGAATTGGATCCAAATACTCTCAAACCTCTTTTGAATTGAAACCCTAACTACACTAACCCTAACCTACTAACCCTAGGTTGTTGACATCATCATTGAATATTTCATCTTTATTGCAACAACATTTTTAATTTTGAGTAATTGAATGGTAGTTGAAGGCATTAATTGAGTTAAGAAGTTATTTGTTATATTGAATGCCATTTCATTCAAGTATTTATTGATGAAGTGATATTAATGCTATTGCTATCTTGTAAACATTGACTTCGTCAACATTTACTTTCAAATTGCTCATATTGAATATAAGATAGTCACTGATTTATATGAGGTATTAACCAAGGTTGCACATATGAGTTTCCTTGTTCTGTTGTCTCAAGAAGGTGCTCTTCTTTTCTTTGGTTATACTCTATTATTGGTTGTTTAGTCAGGACTATCTGATTGGCAGTAATCTGTTAAGGGGAACTTCATCTTTATGTTGTTATCCTTTGCCCTTTCAAGACCCTAGGTTACCTGGGATGTCTCCCCTAGGCCTAGCCTCCCTAAATATAAAGAACATCCCCATTGTGGTGACATTGGGTGGGGAAGGTTCCTACTTTTCCATTTTGACCTATTACTCCTTAGCCTTTATTGTGTCTACAAATTGTGCGATGACATTTTGGCATCGTTGATGGGAACACTAAGTCAATTCTCCTCAAGATGACAAACCTTTTTGGTAAGCCTTTCCTTAGAGCCTTATCTTACAAGATTACCTGGCGACACCACTAGGGTGTTTTCCCTTATCCTTTGATAGTTTCAAGAAAATTATCTGGCGACTCCATTAATATTTATCAGGGTGCCACCTTACTTTCTGTGATATTTCCAAGTTATGGGATCATGGGACACTGGGAACAAATCTATCCGAGTATTGATTTCATAAGTTTTCAAGGATACCCAAATCAGTTTGATACAAAATGGCTAAAAAACTCTCCAATGTTTTTGGGCCTCCCAACTACTCACATTGTAAAATTTTTGGAGTATTTGATTGAGATAAAATTGGGAGTAGAGGATGCTCTTATAAAATTGTTCTTACTCACTCTGCCATCCTACTTACAAGATCATTTTAAGAGTTGTTGCAATGAAATTGGTATATCATCTTTCATACACCTGATCAATAGGTTTATAGACCTTACTAAGCCATATTTCCAAATGTATGAAGATGTCCTTCAAAACCTCATGGAACCCTTGGACAACAAAGAATTAACCACTGAGATTGTAGAAGATCTTAGGAAGGAATATCATGATCAATACCAAGAATCCTCTGATATAAAAGACGAGGTTTATGAAGACCATTATCAACCCCTTGAAGAGGAGCAAGACCTCTCCCATAATCCAAGAGAATGCAGTGAAGATGTAACTAGAAAGGTGGATTATGAGGATGAAGGAACAGTAATTGCTGCTCCACCTGAAAAATCTCTCCAAGATCCTATTTCATCTACACAAGATGAAGAGAATGAGGTAAGTCATTTTCCTTTCTAGTTTTTTAATGATACCTTCTTCTATGACTCAGAGAGTGAAGAGGAAATGGAACCCTTGGACAAACTTGATCCGCTATGTCTCAAGACTAATGATGTGGAGGAAAATATTCCACTTAATGAATTTATCTGAATAGTCAAAGCTCTTGCATAAGAAGGATTAAACAAGGTGAGTTATTTCAAAACTTTCAATGATTATTCATTTTATGATGTAGAGAGAAAAGAAGTATCAAATGTTTTAATCCCTTCATGTTATGATGAAGATAATGACTTTGTTGATAATTTTGATGAATTCATACATGTCGGGAAACATGGATGGGATATGATTAGATATGATGACAATCCCATGTATGACATTGATGGTCCTT
>JASDQU010102599.1:152458-165396 GCA_032191745.1 Picea mariana | reverse complement strand
CTTCAGAAGGTAGTAGGCCTTACTGTTCTTATGATTCCAGGAAGGGCACACCATCATCTAGAGGGATGTTTGATCTAGCTTATCCAGAGGGCTTGGGGCCATTTTGAAACTTGAGTTTTGTTTGCAGGGGCATGATCATCAGTTTGATGACTTTTCTGGAGGGTTATCAACATCATATAATTATCTGCATATTGGGACATCTTGGAGACATAGGGGTCATCCTATGACTTAGAAAAACTCATATCTAGAGAGATCTTCTTGAGATTTTGTTCTGAAACTTCTCCCAGGAGATTCTCATAGCCTGATCTATATTCTTGGAGAGTTTCACACCATTTGGAGGTGTATTTCTTCAGGGATGAGTTGCATTGGGGTTTCAGCTATTCAGGAGGGCACAACTCCCTTAGGAGAGTCAACAGTTGGATGGGTTAGACTTGGAATTTAGGATTGAAACTTCACGAGGAGGTTCCGACTACCCTGATCTATCATTTGACCGAGTTTGGGCTCATTTGGAGCATCCTTCCATCAGGGCCGAATTCTTGAGGGTTTCAGTCTTCACTTGGAGCATGACACTCTTCAGCTAGAGGGTTTGACATCCAAATCTGCTGGGTATTGGTATTCATCTCTTATCCAGCCTTTGGAGGCTTCTTTTGTATTGATAAGAGCATTTTGTAGTAGCTCATATCTATTATTTGTACAACCATCTGAGGCTTATACCAGATCAATCATCTATTGTATTAATTCTGCATAATAAAAAGGTCAGAACTTACTTGTGCTTCTATATCTTGAATGTGTTATGACCTTCATGTGTTGGATGAATCTTGTGTGCACTAAGTAACTCAATAAACACCTGCACATCAATAAATTAGTATTATTTAGTGATACCAAGTGAAAAATTTGGCTTGGGATCATTACAGAAGACATCCAAGGTAGCCAACCTTCAGATTCCTCGATTCAGCCTCCTGAACCTTTGAATTTTCACATTCCATTCCTAAGATGGATTAATCACTTTCTTGAGAGTATGCATTGGGATCACTTTTTCCCTCCCACCTGCCTCCATGAGTTAGACTTTGAGATTTTCGATGATATTATATATATTCTAACCCATGACATTTTTGTGCTTGATTTATCACTATTTTGGTTTATGATGAAGCACAATGGTAGGTATTGAGAAACATTGTTGGATTGGCTTCACTAGTTGTTTGACTACACCCAACATTCCAACCAATAGGTAAGTACATGTAGTAAGTTTTCTTTCATCTTCTTACTCATTGATTGCTTCATTTTAGTATATCTATCTATGTATGTTGGGGTGGAATTACCGCCCCATTTTTGTTACTGATGCCCCTATCGAGATTGAGAAGGTATGCAGGTTATGCCAGAGATGTTGAGGTTCTCATGTGCTCTATGGTGAGCACATGTCCCCGAGTTGAAGCTAGATGTTATCCCCACTTTTTAGGGATAACTAGGAGATTATGTCTCGAGGCCCACAGGTCCTAGACATGGAGTACCAACAACAGGATTGACCTAAGTATGGCCCTAGAGGGCCCACCCTTTTCATCTTCCATCAGGTTTATCTTGTTAGTAGTAGTAGCATCCATCACCATCAGCTTGGTCCTATATCATAACAGGTTCTTTCACCATGTGGTAATTGGTCCAGGTATCATGGTATGTGTCACTTTTGATCATTGAAAACTTTAGATATATGCATCTGATTCCTTTTATCTCTAACAACTTATTGGATCTTACATTGGCCCACTTGACCATGATTGGGAAATTGACAGGGTGCCCTAGCAAGCCTGTGCCCATAGGTTTCGGTTTTCCACTGGGGAATTTCTAAAGAGCCATCATCCGCTCCCATCATAGCACCACTGTTTCATCTTGTCTCCTGCTCATTTATCCCATTCCCCTTGTCTGGGCATTAGGTTGACCTATTTGTAGGATTTCACCATGTGAAGAAGGGGCTAAAGGCCCAGAAGGTAAAATAAGATGGTAAAAGACAAAAACCTAAAATGAAACCTCAAGATTCTTCACCCAGGGATCCCCGAGAGGCAATAAAAAGCCTCTCAGAAAGAAATGGGAGGGACCTGAAAAATAACAAACAATATCTAGTCAGAGGATAGGGGGTCTCATCATGAGCTAGCCTATTAGGTTCATGGGTACCTAGACGTATGACATTGCCACCTTCTGGTTACCACACCAGGGCAGTGACCTCTAGTTCCATTGCCAAGGGAAAGAGGGTCTCATCACGAGCCAACCTTCTCATCTCTATAAAAGTAATTGTGGGTAACACTGTCAGCTATGGTCACCATGCCAAGGCAATGTCCTCTAGTTAGCCTTTGAAAAAAAGAAAAAGAAAATAAAATAACAAAGCAAGAAAAAGAGTAAAGGAAAAAATAGTATTGGAAAAAATGCATCCATGATAGGTACAACTTGCCTTATACAAAGGCACCCATAGATAAAATTATGCATCCTTGACCCTCACTACACCCACATGTCTGGACATCCCCTAGCCACATCACCTTACTTACATGGCTTGGATGAAATATTCCTAGAAACTTTCCTTTTCTTGTGGATACTAGCCCAATAGGACATATTGTCTTTTCCTCCAATATCGTATTGTAGGTTTTTGTAATTTCTTTGAGCTATTGACTGATGTATCAGGGTTTTTTATGCATATGTTTAATAATATTGATGATCATATTTGATTAACATTTCTATGATCCCCGTGACTGATGAGCCCATGGAGGAAGTATATTTTGATGTTTAGGACCATGCCCGGCGGACAGGTACCATTTGGACTAGTACACATGGGGAGATGACTATTTAGGACCTCCATGGGGCTGAAGAGCCCACTAGATGGATTCTAAGACCCCATCAGGGGGTAGAGATAGGATGGATTTTGATCAGGGATTTTGCACCGATGAGGAAGAGGACGTTCCATCAAAGGCACTCCGACAAGACTAGACTTAGGGGGAATGACCCCTTTTCAGTGGAATTCTAGCCTTGGAAGGCTTAGGACGTCCCCATCTTCACCATGACATCATCCAACTTCATGGACACTTTTAGAGGTAGACTGGGCAGTAGTGGCACATGTGGCATGTTGGAGAGGCCCCTTGGGGACTAACGTTTTGCTCTTAGATGTCTCATTTTTCCTAGAAGGGGATAGCGCCTCCCTTGAAGGGGATTTTACTCTCTTTGTAGCTCAATTAGGTTTTTGATTTGAAAATTTAATGTAAAAACAATAATATTTTGACATTATGGCCTTGTCGACCTTTTTATGACCTAAAAGGTAAAATTAGGTTATTGATATACTATATATTGAGGGTTTCAACTCTCATTTTATCATGATCTTTCACTCACCACTTGGTGAGGTATGAAATTTTCACCCCATTTTGGTTATTGGCTGATTTGAGGAAGGCGCACTGTTGAAGGAAGAGATTTTTTTCATTTTATGGTGTTTTTCTTGAAGGAAGTTGTTACAAATAGGGTTTACATGATTATTTTCTTGATGATTTGTAAGTATTTTCCTGCAAAACTTCTTGATTTAATGGTTGTAGTTTAATTTCTTGCATTTATTTATAAATATTTCTGAATCAAAACCCTAGGGGAAAAACACACAAGTAGGTCGTTGTCTCATCTCCCCTGATAGAAAATTTTTTTAGCCATTGAAGAAGAAGAAGAGAGCCTAGCCATAGCTACACTCCTTTTTCTTCTTCCCTTAAGCTAGTTGTACCTTTTGACTTCAAGAGGAAGATGACATCCCAGGCTTAATTTATCTACACCTAGGGCCATTTTCTTTTAGGGTTTGATGAAAAATCCTTGCCTTAGCAACACTCTCCCTCTTGAAACCCTCTTGTCTTCAATTTTCTTTTCATTGAGCTACTTGTTTATCGAGAAGGAAGAGACAGCACGAGGCCTTGCTTTAACAACACTGGAATGAACCTCTCTCCCCTAGGGTTATGATTTTGGAGCCCTGCTTTAGCAACACTTCAAAATTTATCCCGCTTGTCCTTTAAAATCTCATCTCCTTCAACTTTTGTATTCTCCACCTATGACTCCATTAACCCTAAGGCATTGATCTAAGACCTCCAGCGTTGAAGTAGAATTGGATCCAAATACTCTCAAACCTCTTTTGAACTAAAAACCTAACTACACTAACCTACTAACCCTAAGTTGCCGATGTCATCATTGAATATTTCATATTTATTGCAACAACGTTTTGACTTTTGAGTAATTGAATGGTAGTTGAAGGCATTGATTGAGTTAAGAAGTTATTTGTTATATTGAATGTCGTTTCATTCAAGTATTTATTGATGAAGTGATATTAATTCCATTGCTATCTTGTAAACATTGACTTCGTCAGCATTTAATTTCAATTTTCTCATATTGAATATAAGATAGTCACTCATTTATATGAGGTATTAACCAAGATTGCACATATTAGTTTCCTTGTTGTGTTGTCTCAAGAAGGTGCTCTTGTTTTCTTTGGTTATACTCTATTATTGGCTATTTAGTCGGGACTATCTGATTGGCGATAATCTGTGAAGGGGAACTTCATCTTTGTGCTGTTAGCCTTTGCCCTTTCAAAACACCAGGTTACCGGGGATGTCTCCCATGGGCCTAGCCTCCATAAATAGAAAGAACCTCCCCATTGTGGTGACATTGGGTGTGGAAGGTTCATGTTTTGCCAGTTTGACCTACTACTCCTTAGCCTTTCTTGTGTCTACAAACTGTGCGATAACATTTTGGCACCATTGTCGGAGAACACTGAGTCAATTCTCCTCAAGACGACAAACCTTTTTGGTAAGCCTTGCCTCAGATCCTTATCTTACAAGATTACCTAGAAACTCCACTAAGATCTTTACCCTTATCCTTTGATAGTTTCAGGAAAATTTTCTAGTGACTCCACTAATATTTATCAGGGTGCCACCTTACTTTTTGTGATATTTCCAAGTTATGGGATCATGGAACACTAGGAAGAAATGTATCTGAGTATTGATTTCAGAAGTTTTCAAGGATAACCAAATTACTTCGATACAAAATGGCTAAACAACTCTCCAACATTTTTGGGCCTCCCAACTCTTCACATCATAATTTTTTTGGAGTATTTGAGCGAGATAAAGTTGGGAGGAGAGGATCCTCTTATAAAATTGTTCTTACGTGTCACCATATTAGTAACTCCAGAGGAATCCATTTGAGAGGTTTTCAATTGAGGTTTGAGACCCCTAAAGCCTGGAGAGCCGGAGAGTTAGAGAAAATGTCGATCCTCCGATCATCCAAGAAGATCTCAGCCATTGATATATTGAGAGCCACGCGTTGCTAGATCCATGACTTTAGATAAAAGCTAGTGAGGCCAAATAAGTTTGAAATTTGAGATCTCTGAAGTCCTGAGCCCTGAAGAAATCATAGCCATTAGATTGAGGACATGTGGAGCAGATCCATGTAATCTAGGTGAAGACCCGAAGTGAATCTTGGTCATCCGATCCAGGAGGACATATGGTGACATATTGGTGAGTTCAGGAATTCAGAGTTTGAGAGAATTGAAAGTGTGATAGTTAGAAAACTCTCGAAGCCCTGAAGACTGAAGAGCCAAAGTGATGAGGCACAATGAAGTGACCTAGGATGATGTGGACACATGGGATGTGTGCCATGTGTCAGTAATATTTTGGCATTTGGAACATTGAAAGGTCAATCAAAATGTGACATGTGTCACCCACTTGATTGGGCCATGTGTCCTCTTCCATTGTTTCACCACGTGGCGATAGATCGTGCAGTTAGGAAGACTAGGCACTCCAGAAGGGAAAGGTGTGTTAATTTGCATGGGGTCAAAATTCCTGAAGGATTGAAGGTTGGAGTATATATATCTACCATAATTTCCAGAGGACACATGTCGAAGGATCATTGACTTTGGGTGAAAGCACCTTCGGGAGAAAATGGAGGAGGAAAGTTTTAAACTTTTGAAGCATGAAGCATTGAAATGATTCAGAGTCATTGATATGTGGGAGGACACTTATTGATAGATCAGGAACTCAAGGTAAAGGCATTTTGGGAGGAGGAAAGTGATAAAAGTTGAGACTCCTAAAGCATGGATTCTCGAAGTGGATCTCGATCATCGATCGTGAGAGAGAACAAGGACTATTGATCTAGTCTTGGTTGAAAGTCCTGAAGTCTCAAAGCTCTAGGCAAGAACTTTTTAGCTAAGCCTAGGGTCATGACCATGGTCGTATGAAGTTCAAGAGCTGAGGAAAGGAGGGCTAAGGGAATATTTGGTTGTCTCCGAGATATAAAAGTGTTAAGGGAGAATTTAGCCGCGATTTCTATTTGTGATCACCGAGGGAGGTGGTTTGAAGGAAGCGCCTACGCAAGGTGAAATGTTGTATCATCCAAGGATAACAAGACATTGTTATTTTCAAAGAATGGGGATATAATATCCATGAAAAAAAATAAGAGAGAGACTTGTAGTATGGTTTGGAAATTTTTTTCCTATCATACGCATAATTCTAACAAAATGGTCGCTTTCATAATTTGCAGAATTAAGAGGCCTAAGCACATTAGATCAGGATGTGTATTGAAGAAATGGAAGAAGGTGAGGGATCCTCTAGTCATGAATAGGAGGTCGAAGGCTAGAATATCAGAGTTGGTAATGCAGAGATAGAGTCCAATGGGTGCAAGGGAAATGCAGAGTAGGAAACTTTAATAGAAAAGGTAAGAACCCTGAATATGGAAGTGGAGAGATACAAAGCAAACAATGAGAGACTGATGAGAGAGAAAATCTAGATAAATGATCAAGTGTTACAGAGATTAAATCAATTGTAGAGGAAAATGAAGAGGGGATCAAACTCAATATGAGAGGAAGAAGGAAGGTGTCATGAAAGAGGAGATGCTTGTGGAAGCACTAATTATTCCAAAAGTGCTACTAGATCTCATGAACACCACTCACCTCCTTACTCAAAAATAAATTTTTATGCATCGGATGATCCCATAAGAAGTATAAAAGTGTCTCATGTGAGACACTAGAGAAGGAAACAAGAAGTAGATTGTTTATATGGAGATATGATGAAGATCAAGCCACCTTCCTTTGATGGTGAAAGAGAAAGGGAAGATGATGTTGAAGCATGTTTTCTTGGGCTCCAGAGATATTTTCAGTTTCATAACTATTCATCAAACCTATAAGCCAGGATTTCCACCTATCATTTACACGAGAAAGTTACAGTGTGGTGGGACCAACTGAAGCAAGTGGAGCATGTTGATGAAAGTAGTATCACTTGGAAACAATTCAAGAAGTACTTCTAGAAGGAGTAGATCTTAGATCATTTCTATGACAAGAAAATGCAAGATTTCTTTGAACTCAGGTTAGTAAGCATGCCTATGGAAGAATATGAGAAGAAGTTCTTGGTATTTTTAAAGTATGTCAGGTTCATTTGTGATGAGAAAGTGAAAATACAAATATTTCTAAGTGTATTTATAGCCTTATATAAGGAAAATATCAATTATGATGAACCCAAGACCTTGGCCGAGGCCATTAAGAAGGATAAATACCTGAATGAGAAAGGCCAGGGAAGAGAATCCCTACAAAAATCTTGGAAGGACAAGAAGAATGTGAAGTTTGATTAGAGGAGGAAAGGATTCAAACCTCCCT
The DNA here is from genome assembly GCA_032191745.1 of Picea mariana. NCBI lineage: Eukaryota > Viridiplantae > Streptophyta > Pinopsida > Pinales > Pinaceae > Picea > Picea mariana. Next base: position 157,757 of record JASDQU010102599.1, on the reverse strand, counting down.
TCAATAGGAATGAGAAAAATAGATATCATCAAGATCAGTGTGCTAAAGGGGATTTCAAGAAGGAATATTCCTTGGGAAAAAGGGGAAGACCACCAATCCAATGTTTGGGATGAAAATAAGATCACCTATACAAGGATTTCCCACACAGAAAGGACAAATTGAAGACTGTGCACAACATCCAAGAGGCCATAACATTTAGAGATATGGGAAGAATCTATGCAAATTTAAATGATTGACAAGCAGAGTACCAATCCAATATGATCGAGGTGGAAGGTAAGATCATAAATCAGCCTGTTTCTATTTTGATTGATTCAGGAGAAATCCATTGTTACATTGATCCTAAGATAGTGGATAGATTACATTTGTCAAAAAGTAAACTTGGAAAATAAGGTTTGGTTAAGTTAGCCCGTAGAACCAAAACAAGAATCCATGATATGGTCAGAGGTTGTTCCATAAGTCTCAATGGTGTGAATGCTAGTACTGATCTAAATATCATACCATTGGGGTCTGATGATGTTCTGATTGGGATGGATTAGTTGGACAAGCATCATGATGTCCTAGATTTTCATAACAAGACATTTACATGTCTTGATGGGAATGGAAAACAAAGCACTATGAAAGGAGTTCAAGACCCATCTTTATAAGGGAGATTTCGGCCTTACAACTGAAAAGATATTTTAGAAAAGGATGTCAACTATATACAGCTCATGTGGAGGAGATAGTTGATACAAAGGGGCCAAGACTTGAAGATTTCTCGGTGCTACAGAAGTTTGAATATGTATTCCAAGAAATATTGCCACCAAAAAGGGAGATAGATTTCTCAATTGATTAGTGCTAGGAGTTTCCACAGTGTTGAAAAAACCTTACAAAATGAGCACATGAGAATTAAAAGAATCACAAATGCAGTTGTAAGAATTTTTGAAGAAAGGGTACACATGTCCAAGTGTTTCACCTTGGGGAGAACCAATACTTTTTGTCAAAAATAAGGATGGAACCTTGAGGTTGTGTATTGACTTCCGATAGATGAACAAGTACACTATAAAGAACAAGTATCGTATACCCTGAATTGGTGACCTCTTTGATCATATAAGAGGAGCAAATATATTTTCAAATATTGACCCAGGGGAAGGATACCATTAGGTAAGAATCAAGGAAGAATACATTCATAAGACAACCTTTAGGAACAAGTATGGGCATTATGAATTTGTAGTGGTGTCGTTTGGACTGACCAATGCACCAGTTGTCTTCATGTGCTTAATGAATGACATTCGGAAATTATCTGGACAGATGATGACTTCTTTGTTGATTCCTATTCACTCACTCCTTATTCCCTCACACACTCCCATGCACACACTCCCATGCACTCCCTGACCCATTCATCGACCCATCCTCACTTACGTCTAGGTTGGAAAAGAAAAAGGAAACAGAGTTGCTGAAGAATTAGCCACACGGATAGTTGTTTGTAGTGGTCGCTGGTGAGATCCAACCATGACCTGGGCCCTGCATGTTTGAAATGCATTGGCGTGTGCCCTGTTTTTATCACAATTGCGAGTGATGAGAGTTCCAACATTGAGATTCTGGACCAGATGTGCTGGAAGACCTAGCAGGAAGGAGAAGGACTGCCTGAGCGACTGCATGGAAAAGAAGGGTGGAGGTCTATTCTCTTGGGTGGCATGGGCTAGGTAGAAGAGAGTTGAGTACTTGGATTTTTGTGGGTTTCAGGAAACCTATGAGATCTTGAGATTTGACTGGTTTGGGAACCCAATTACACTTTGGAACCATCCTTGTGGATTCATAGACCTATCTCGAGGGTGACACTACTGTTGAGATTTGGAGTAGTGGTGTCTACGGTTGGGTGTAATGTCCTTGGTCTGCAGCCAGTCGGTGTCATCTTTCATAAAGATAAGTGCTCTTTGTCATGATATTCCTACCTGTGTATGAATGTATTTTCGTTGTGTAATTTAATTATCATCTACATGTGTATGTATGTATTTCCGTTGTGTATATTTAAGTATTGTTTAATGTAATCTTTAGATTATGCATGCTTGTTGGATATTGTTGTCCATGTTGTTAAATCTATCGTCTTATTCATCCTTAATGACTAAGTAATTTATTAGTAAGAGAAAGAGTCTGAGGGCGGGCTTGCAGGTAGTGTACCCGGCTTATGGGTGGCTAGGTATGTTATAGTTTGTAACATACCCAGCCTGTGGGTGGTTGGGTATGTTACATTGGGTCTCCCAAATGTCACTTCATGTGAGCTACTAGATTAAAGTTAAATAAAAATTTGATACTTTTCAAGCTAGTTGTACCTTGAGTCAAATACAAATATGAAATTTGGAATCGTTAACATATCTACTAGAACATATGAAAAATTGGTTTTATGGTTTACATGATGGAATGATGATAGAATAAAGTGGGTGTGTAAGTGAAATTTGAGTCCAAAAACCCTCCCATATTGTTAAGGCATGTGAATAGTCTATCCATGTCAAATTTCAATCCATACATAATCAGTTTGAAAAAATTTCAACGTTGGCCCCATTCACATATCATTGTTTCCCGCCTCTAGTATTTTTATGGTTTTGATTAAGAAATCAACAAAATAGAGGGATTTTTCATCACAACTATGAAAAATATACATTTTATATACATTAATGTAGAACCTGAAAGAAAAATGAAGAAATACTAATGAAAATGTAAGACTTGCATCAGCCAAATTGTGTACTTTGAAAGAAAATTAGGGTTTATGGTTTACATGATGAATTGATGATGGAAGAAAGTGGGTGTGTGAGTAAAATTTGAGCCCATAAACCCTCCCATATCATTAAGGCATGAAAATAGTCTATCCATGACAAATTTCAGTGCATACAAAAATTGTTTGAAAAAATTTCAACATTGGGCCCATTCACAGGTCACTGTTGTCGGTGTCTAGTCCTAGTATAATTTCCATTCCTTGTAAAATTCGTTTGACATTACACACGTCCCTACATCTAGTACTGCAAGGAAGTATTTTTATGGCATTGATTAAGAAATAAGTAAAAAGGAGGGATTTTTCATCACAATTATGACAAAGATACATTGTATATACAATAATGTAGAACCTAAAAGAAAAATGAAGAAAGACTGATGCAAACTTAAAACTTGTGTCAACCAAATTTTGTACTTTGAAAGAAAATTGGGGCTTATGGTTTACATGATGAATTTATGATGGAAGAAAGTGGTTGTGTGAGTCAAATTTGAGCCCAGAAACCCTCCCATATCGTTAAGGCATGTGAATAGTCTATCCATGACAAATTTTAGTGCATACATAAATAGTTTGAAAAAATTTCAACGTTGGCCCCATTCACAGGTCACTTTTGCCCATGTCTAGTCCTAGTATAATTTTTGTTCCTTGTTCCATGTTCCTCGTTCCTTGTTCCTCGTTCTTTGTTCCTTGACCATGGTGCAGTTCCCAAGATCCATTATTTTTGTACAAAACATACTAATTTCATAAAATGTCCCACACAAAGACCAAATATCTGCTACACAAGTCTTTTGTCTTTTTTAAAGGACTATGTAACGAATCTCAATTCTAAGAAGATTCAAATAGAACCTAAGAACCTTATGTTATTTCCTTAACCATGGGTTACATAACACTATCATTCGATAGTCAAATTGTTACATTTCGTTGCCATACATCATGTGTACTAAGGGCTTGAGCCACCACAAATGAAACAAATAAATAATATTTTTCTTATGAACAAGATATGGTACTATCCATTTTGAGGCTTGGCATAGAGATTGTTCTTATAGACTACACTACATTGCACCTTATAATCCCTGCACTCCTTGCAAACCATTTAACACCATTCAAATTAGACACATTCTTGCGACAAATTAGTTATACTATCGATGAACTTTTTTCTTCGATAATATAACTAATTCGCCGCAAGATTATTTACATTTGTATCTCTTGCGATGATATAAAATGATGCTTGGATTCACTTTATATTTGGTTTATCAACTTGAAATTAAAATTTTCTACTTTGCAAGCTAGTTGGACCTTGAGTCAAATACAAATATGAAATTTGGAATCATTAACATATCTACTAGAACATATGAAAAATAGGGTTTATGGTTTACATGATACGATGATGGAATAAAGTGGGTGTGTATATGAAATTTGAGCCTAGAAACCCTCCCATATCGATAAGGCATGTGAATAGTCTATCCATGTCAAATTTCAATGCATATAGAAACAACTTGAAAAAATTTCAATGTTGGCCCCATTCACATGTCATTGTTTCCCGCCTCTAGTATTTTTATGGTGTTGATTAAGAAATCAACAAAGAAAAGGGATTTTTCATCACAACTATGACACAGATACATTGTATATACATTAATATAGAACCTAAAAGAAAAATGAAGAAAGACTGACGAAAACTTAAGACTTGCGTCAACCAAATTGTGTACTTTGAAAGAAAATTAGGGTTTATGCTTTACATGATGAATTGATGATGGAAGAAAGTGGTTGTGTGAGTAAGATTTGAGTCCAGAAACCCTCCCATATCATTAAGGCATGTGAATAGTCTATCCATGAAAAATTTCAGTGCATACATAAATTGTTTGAAAAAATTTCAACATTGGCCCCATTCATAGGTCATTGTTGCCTATGTCTAGTCCTCGTATAATTTTTTGTTCCTTATTCCTTGTAAAATTCATTCGACATTACACATGCCCCTGCATCTAGTACTGTAAGGGAGTATTTTTATGGCGTTGATTAAGAAATCAATGAAAAAGAGGGATTTTTCATCAGAACTATGACATGGATACATTGTATATACATTAATGTAGAATGTGAAAGAAAAATGAAGAAAGACTAATGCAAAATTAAAACTTGCGTCAACCAAATTGTGTAATTTGAAATAAAAATAGGGTTTATGGTTTACATAATGAATTGATGATGGAAGAAAGTTGACGTGTGAGTCAAATTTGAGCCCAGAAACCCTCCCATATCGTTAATGCATGCAAATAGTCTATATGACAAATTTTAGTGCATACATAAACAATTTGAAAAAATTTCAACATTTGCCCCATTCACAGGTCATTGTTTCATGTGTCTAGTCCTAATACAATTTGTGTTACTTGTTCCTTGTTCTGTGTTCGTTGTTCCTTGTTCCATGTTCTTTGTTCCTTGTTCCTCATTCCTTGACCATGGTGTAGTCCCAAAGATCCATTATTTTTCTACAAAACATACTAATGGCATAAAATGTCCCACACAAAGACCAAATATCTGCTACATAAGTATTTTGTCTTTTTTCAA
>JASDQU010102599.1:128744-152380 GCA_032191745.1 Picea mariana | reverse complement strand
TTTTTTTTTTTTTTGGGGGGGGGGTTGTGCACATGTGTGCAAGGGTATTAAATACATTCGACATCTGCGTCACAACATGATGACAAACATGAATCATACAACTGCAACAAAACATGATGACCTAAGACACACACCAAGCATTCGAAAGAAATGAACGACAATCAACCGAAAAATACAAGATGAACTACCCATCCGTCCTACCCTACAATGGTTAGGACCTCAAGGACACATAATCAATGCTCAAGCCTAGGTTCCCATCGATTTTGACCATTTAAGGTCTCAGGGATGGCGATTGTTCTGAGGAACAAGGAGGTGTCTACATCCCTCCCGACACAACAGACCAAGCAATTAAATGTTTACTACCAAGTACAACAATAATTAAATGAACAACCATATCCTCTATGGAAGGTGCAAGTCAAAAGGACTCTGAAAACAACTAACCATTAGTTAAGACTTGGCATTACCTATGACTCAATTGGCAATAATTACAGATCAATCACTCTGTTTAATTTCCATTAGTCGACGAGTTACCAAATCCAACCTTAAAAATAATGTAAATTCAATTAATTGCAAATCCCCATTTACTAAATCATAATAACTTATTGTACTTAGATCAAGACATTACATTTTATCTTTTATCAATGATAATAAAATTTCAACATCATTACCATAAAATAATAACCACATTACATTTTATATTACAATAACTAAATAAAATGACAATCACATTACATCTTAATGTTATCTATAACAATTACACTAACATTACCATAAAACAATAACAACATTAACATTAAGATTACCATAAACATTAGCATTAAAATTAAACATTACATTACATTAACATTACCATAAAACAATAATAACATTGAAAATTAGCGGCCCAACCACTATGCCAATTAAAAGAATAAAAATCAGCAACAAGAAACTAACGGTTGTGAGTGCATGCTAGAAATCAATGGGCAACTTATGGGTGCATGCCAGAAAATCACAAAATCAATTTGGCAGCTAACAATTTGGCTACTAACTTGCTCGACAAGTATCAGAAAACAAGAATCAACCTTGCAACCATCAAATGGCAACTTTATCCTGACAACGTGGAGACACCTTTAAAACAAAACAAAAGGTTGTACATTTGTTTCAGAATCCCGAAGATGGTGAGGTGACTGTGTACTATCAAGGTGGTTTCCGTAGTCAGTGGAAGGTTAATATAGTCATAGAGGGAGGATGCAAACACCAATGATAGAGGCACAAATATAAATGGTTGCAGAGGTGAAATTTATGAGTTTAAATGGTATCAGGTCAAGATTTAAAACGAGTTACAATCCAAACAGATGGTAAGCATGCATGTTTTTTTAACTGCAAGTAATACGCTACAGTTCAAGGTGCCCCAATAGGTAATATAACCTCTAACAATAATCAACTCCATGAGGGTAGAGACCAGTCGATGGAGCACTATCCTGTACACAGTTATGCTCTTGAATAAATGCAAAAAATTAAGAGAAAAAGGGTGAAATCTGAGTAATAAACGAGGTAAGGTAAAAGACCAAGGTTTACACGCTGTACAAAGACGTCTTAGTCAATTCTAGGTAAGGAATATGCATTGCATCCCACTGTGTGCTAAACGACGCATGTCCAAGCGACTAAGAAATGTACAGGTCGGAAATGGCGGATTCACTGGCCAGAATTACATAAAGGAATAAAATACCCCGGTGAAATTGCCAGGACAAATATTTAGAAGTAAATTTACAATTGATTGGCCATTATGCAATGTCTATAAATCATTGCATGAGTTCGCTATCAGGAATGTCATTGCTATCATGGATTTTCTTTAAAAATTGTTTTCATCAATGGAAATTCACAGCTATTACACATTAACACATAGTAAAAAAATTTCACTACGATTATGTTGCTTCCATGTACAACAACAATGAATTATAATTATACCAGGGATTGTAAACAGATTAAAACTACACCACCATTAATTAAATACGAATATACCACATCCATTATCTATGAATTCGCCATTACATCCATTATCTAATGAATTCAAAATTTTTCTTTATCTATTTAAATAACAAAGGTAATATATACATACATATCTAATGCAGAATGAATTCACCACTAAAACATATCCATGTATATACAACAATGCATTAACTATAACAATGATTGTCAATGACTGTAAAACTACACATCAATAATTTAAATGCAGATATATAACATCCGGGAATGTACAACCGCGAAGAGTCATGCAGAAGCATAAGGGTCACAATGGTAAGCATTCAATATGGATATTCTGGTAAAATCGCAGCGGTATCATAAAAACATTGTTTCAATGTTAGATCTAATGCTATTGGTTTTATTTGCCCTATTCACGTAGTTTAAATTCAATTCTATTTACTGTAATCACCACTTCCATTGCTATCGTAGAAATAAAATGTCAATCCATCACAGGAGTAATATGATATTTCCATGTGTCAAGCCATGAAGATCGTGGTGTGTTAACCATAAGGATTCAACCAAGGAACAATAAAACCCAACCAAAATGTTGACCACCATAAGTTTAGGCAATGAATCGAATGGGAAAAACTCCAGATAAAATTCATCCATTATTATTGTCCAGAGACAAAATTTGCAGAGAAAAAGGGTCATCAAAATAGTCATAGGGTTAAGTTGTGAGGGAGGCAATGCCACATAGTGTGGGTTCATCCACCAATACATAAAACACAGAGATAAACTTATCCGACGAATACAAAATGGAGAATAAAGAACTTCACCATCAATCAAATTTCAAGTTTAATAAACACATCAAGGAGAAAGGAAAACCATTCAACCAAGGACAACAATAGAGGTAGATGGTTGAGTTCATCCTTCCTTCACCATCCTCGCACATAAATGTAGGGCGTTCAGATCCATAGGTCTTTTAACGCTAAGGAAACAACCATAGATCAAGCTCCTGGCCAACTGCTAAGGTGAGGATTGTCATGCTAGGGATGAAGGAAACAATCACAAGGGTCTCATTCAAACACCACAAGGCTGTCAAGTCATGCAAGAATGAAGACCATGGGAGATCAATCAACTAGACAATTAGCTAGGCTAAGAAAAAGAATCTGCTATCAATCTAAGAATCCAATCCATTTACGATCAATATTCAGTTCCAAGCATAAGTCCTAATGCATTCTACTCTACAAAATAAAAGATCATACCATTGCCTTATCGCCCACTTTGAATGATGTCGCACACTCCATGCAACTCTCGCTCGTCAACCGTCGAGACCTCACTGGTACCTCCCAACCAACGCTAGGGGTACTCTTCTTCCCCCTTAGCCCCTTGAGCCGCAAAGGGGCCACACACACTATCCATAGGTTTCATCTAGCTCCCATCTTGCCTCACAAGGCCGAGCTACCACTCCTCTCTGAGCTGGGTATCCCAACTCCCCATAGGTAAATCATTCAAGTCATTATTTCTGTAGCGTAACGTTACACAAATAGAAGCCGATCCTTCTTCATTCTCCCCCGTTTCTTTTATAGAGTTTCAAACCTCCTTTCTTTCCTAAAATCTCATTTAATTAAAGTTTTTTTTTTAAACAAATTTCCTAAAATTTCCTGTCCGTACAAGTGTCCCTTATCCCCTACATTCCTCCATTAATTAATTTCTTTATTTAAGTAAATATCTTTGTTTCCCTCACCCACCTAGAATTACTCCTAGAATCACTCCTAGGTGTCCCTAGATTCCCATACAGGTTTTAAAGGCTTTCCCTATTAGGAAATTTTCTAAATTGGTTTAAAATTAGAAAGATCTTAACTGTGGATTCCTAACTAAGTTGACTTCCTGCTTTTTCCCTTAAGTTCCCCTTTTTCCTTTTTATGTTACCTCCTTTCCCTAGTTTCCCCCTTTTTTTTTTTTCCTTTTCTCCCCTTTTTATTAGAGGTCAAAATGGAAATTGTGGAATTTAACCCCCTTTTCCCCTCTTATCCTTAATTTAATATTTTAAAATTATCCAAAAATAAAGCCATTCATTCCCCCTTTTTCTTTTAAATTTTAATCCACAGATATAAATATATGTATATTTTTGTGAATAACTTAAATTTCTTATTCCCCCCTTTTACTACAATCTTTTAACTAAGGTTATAATTATTAGTTATGTGGTTTTTTATTTTTTTAAAATATTATTATCTTTTTTAATATATCTTTTATTTTTTATTTTTTTTAAGGTAGACAAAATTTACACCTAGCGAAATTTTAGACTTAGAACTTAGATTTGTATTAGGTGACTTTTAATTAGGGAAATTGTTTTTAAAATTTCTTAACCCGTTAATGTCTTAGGTCCATTTAGGTTCATCCTCTATCATCATCAATGCGATGTGACCTTCAGGATGCACTAGGTGCTCCAAGGGTGCCACTCACCGCTTGACTGATTGGTACAGATCGATAACCCCTGGAGTCAACACTCCACCATGTGAACTTGTGGGAGACTAAGGGATTCTAAGGACTAAGGCCCCTGCCTTATTGTGCACCTCTTATAATCATCATGAGCGACTGTCACAGTCTTCCCTCACGGCATCATGGGTCCTCTCAAACTAGGTAATCATTAACCTATAGTTCAAGCCATGGCGGGAGTGCTAGTAGGCTGTGGCAGGGATGCTGTCCACACCTCTCCCTCAACATCTTTGGTAGTCATGTGTGACCCCTTTACCCCATATGTGAGTCTGGTTGGCAATCTATCATTAGCTCGCATCATCAACAAATCATTTCAGAACATATCCACATCATATCATCTAATCAGATGCACTAATATCAAAGTAAAATAATCAAACCCCAATGGCACACTCCCTAACTTGATCTAGAGTCCAAGGGGTTCCATCAATGCCTCCGCATCCTCAAGGTCCAAAACCCTGCACACTTAGTAAAACCAAGTCAATAGCACCTATCTATGTCAAAGTGGTAAAACAACATGTCATCATCCCATAACGCCTCATAGTCAAAATCAAAATTGTTAATAGCATAATAATTCGGATCACTTGTGAGAAAGTGTCCTCAAAGAATAAGTTTTCTCATTGCACCAAAGCGGGATGTTACATACACCCCCTCTTGGTCCAAACTTCGTCCTGAAGTTTCATAATATATAATTTGAAGTAAAGTGTATCACAATATCATATGTCTATCTATCAAACAAAAATGGAAACTGTTGGTGAATATCATATGCGGCCTCCCAGATTGTCGAGTGTGGAATATAATTGTCCCACTAGACCCTGACCTGATCCACTGTTCAACATCGTAGCTGTCGAAAGCGATGATCCAAGATGTGGACCGGCTCAGCCATGAGTGCTCCCTCGTCCGATACCTACAATTAACTCATGTCAATAACATGTGTAGGATCACTAATATAATGTCTCAAAACAGATACATGAAAAACATCGTGCATATGCCTCAAGGAATCAGGAAAGGCTAGTCAATAGGCCACGAGCCCCTTTCTCTCCACAATATCGAAAGGTCCCATGAACCTAAGAGAGAGTTTATCTCCCTTCCCAAACTTGATCGAACTCTTATGCAGGTTAACCCACAAGAAGACTCGATCACTGACCTTGTAACTACGATTGACATGGTGCGCATCGGCATAACTCTTCTGTCGATCTTGCACTTCTTTAATCCTTTGTATTATTATTTTCATTTGCTCTTCCATTTCTTGGATCGCTTCTGGTCCTACCAAGACCCTATCCTCAAGCCAATCCCAACTCAAAGGCGTCCGGCATGGTCGCCTGTAAAGGAACTCGAAAGGCGCCATTTTAATGGTGCTCTGGTAACTATTGTTGTAAGCGAACTCTACTAGTGGAAAGAATTCCTCCCAACACTTTTGTTGGTCCATCACATACATGCACAACATGTCCTCCAAGGTTTGGTTCATTCATTCAGTCTTTCCGCCAGTCTCTGGGTGATACGCAGTACTAAATTTAAGTTGGATTCCCAAGGCCTCTTGGAAACTCGTCCAAAATAGTCTAGTAAACACCGATCCTCGATTGGAGATAATCTTATTAGGTATGCCATGCAACCTCACAATCTTACTGATGAAAACTCTAGCTATGTTCGATGCCTGATACATCGTATGCATAGGAATAAAGTGAGTACTCTTCATTATAGTGTCTACTACTACAAAAATCGATTCATGTCTCCTTTCCATCAGTGGTAATCCAACAATAAAATCCATGAAAATAACCTCCCATTTCGATTCTAGAATGGCATGTGGCTGTAATAATCCTGCTGGGTGTCTATGTTCAGCCTTTACCTGCTGACATTCTAGACATCTGGCCACATAGTTGACTATGTCAGACTTCAGTCCCTTCCAGAAGATTAAGGGTTTAAGTTCTGCCCTCATCTTCGTGACTCCCAGGTGAGCCATGTAAACTGCTCTATGAGCCTCGCTCAGGATTAACATCCTCAAATCGTCATTTGGTGGTAGGTAAATCCGACGTTTAAACCTCAATAAACCATCACTATCAAATGAAAATCCCTCAAATTATGGTACCATCATTGTGTTTTGTCCGATAATACCCTCGACCTCTTTGTACCAGTCGTCATCACATTGTAAAGTGAGAATCTTCTCACATAGATTCATATGAAGAAGCAACACTGAAAATATGTGTGGTTTCCGACTCAATGCATCCGCCACTCGGTTAACTGTTCCTTTTATGTAAGTAATCTCAAAGTCGTACTCACTAAGCAATTTTGACCAATGCCATTGTCGTGCATTAAGGTCACTTTGCGTAAATATGTGTTGTAGTCCACAGTGATCAATATTTAGTTTAAATTTTCGTCTGACAAGGTAGTGTCTCCATACCTTCAAGGCATATATGATGGCTAATAACTCCAAATCATGCGTCGCATAATTCTCCTCATGCCTTCTCAATTTCCTCAAAATTTGAGCGATCACTCGTCCGTCTTGCATCAAGACTCTACCTAATCCTTCCTTGGATGTGTTTGTGCATACCAAGAAGTCTGCGTCCATGTCAGGGACCTTTAGTATCAGTGTGGTTGTCAATAATTCCTTGAGTCTTCGAAATGCTTCCACGCATTTCTCAGTCCAAACAAACTTCTTGTTCTTCTTATGCAACTCTGTGATCGGATTTGCTATATTTGAAAATCCTACTAAACCGATGAACCTACACACTTCTGAGACATTCATAGGTGCAATCCATTCCATAATAGCCTCAACCTTGGTCGGATTCACAACGATGCCTTCTCCGGAGATGACATGCCCTAATTAGTGAATCTTCGATTGATAAAATGAGAATTTGGACAACTTCCCATACAATTTGTGCTCTTGCAGACACTATAGTACCAAGCAAAAGTGCTCATCATGCTCCTCCTTCATCCGAGAGTAGATCAAAATATCGTTAATGAATACTTGGATGAACTTGTCCAAGTACTCGCAGAACACCCCGTTCATAAAACTCATAAATACCGCTGGGGCATTTGTCATTCCAAATGGTAAAATAGTAAAATCGTAATGTCTAAAGCTCATATTAAAGGCGGTTTTAGGGATGTCATCCTCCTTGATCCACAACTGGTGATACCCTGATCACAAATCGATCTTGGAGAACACCGTTGCACCCTTCATTTGATCGAACAGATCATCAATTTTCAGCAATGGATACTGATTCTTGATCGTAGCCTTGTTCAGTTGATGGTAGTCAATGCAAAGCCTCCATGATCCATCCTTCTTTCATATGAAAATAACTAGTTTACCCATGGTGACACACTAGGATGTATCAAACCCAGGTCTATCAACTCTTTGAGTTGCATTTTCAACTCTTTTAACTCTGGAGTTGACATCTGATAAGGTGTTCTTGCTATCGGTTCAGTCCCCGGTTTTAGGTCTATGGTAAACTCCAATTCTCTCTCCGATGACATCCTAGGTAATTCCTCCGGAAAGACATCTATAAACTCTCTCACCACCGAAAGGTGGTCTATACCTTCCGCTACTCCCTTCTCGTTTAATGCAAGGATCACATAAAGCTTTCACCCCTTGCGCATGCTCTTTCGAAGTTGCAAGGAAGAGATAAACCTCAAAGAAACTCCCTAGTTTCATCCTACAATCACATGCCTCTATCCCTCATCATCGACCAAGCTCAACCATTTTGTCTTACAGTTGAGTATCGCCTCATGCGATTCCAGCCAGTCCATACCAATCACATCATCATAAGATCCTAGGATCGTGACGTATAGGTTGGCACTCGTGACAAACTCTCCCAGGTGAAGGATACAGCTCGTAACCTTTCCTCCAACCTTCTGTTTGGATCACAAGGCCATCTCTACGAAGCTAAGCTCATCCTGTTTGACTGCCTTTAACTTAATCCTTTTTAGCACTACTCCAGAAATGAAACTCTCGGTAGCATCGGGATCTATCAAAATACTAAGCATCTGGTCAATGAGGGTACCTGTCATCTCAAGCAAAGTTGATTGGTGCTCTTCCTGGTGGTTATTCACCGCTGCATGAATCTAATGGGCCTTGCACATATCTCCCATGGTAGTGGGTCTGGCTGATCTAGATGATCTGGTCCTCTCCACAGGGCAGTCGCGCTAGTACTGTGGCTCCCCACATGTCCAACACTACTTCTTTGGCCCAGTAGTCCTGGTACCCGAAGTAGAAGATGATGGCCCATTGGCCTGGAATCCTGGTCTGTTTTGCTGAACACACCTAAATTGTTGCTTCTACGGGCGACAATGATGCTAATGTTGTGGTCCCTGATAAGGTGTCCACTGTTGAGGCGACGTTCACCGCAGTGTAGTGAAAGTGGATCTGTGACATCCCCCCCAAAATAAATAAAAAAACAAAAAAAATTGAATTTAAATTACTGGAAATTTGTTTCCGTTTTTAGTAAATTCAAAATTGGAAAAATTTTGCCATTTATGGAGATTCTGAATTTCGGATTTTATAATTGTAATAAATGATTTTGACTGTTGGGTAGAAATCTGATTTGGCCCAACTAGATATTGGACTATGACACTTGTATGAAAAACATAATATTTTATATTCAGTGCAGGAGACAAAGAGGACAAACATGTTAAATTTTAGCTTACCATGACTCCATGAGAGGGGAACCTGTTGGAACTACCTCTAGGCTGATTTTTACAAGTGGAAAATTAGGGAATTGGCCACTGGCAGCCCATGAAAATCAGGGATTTAGAAAGCTGTGAAAATTCCCATAGGAGGGAAAAGACCTAGCAAAATGGATAAATAAGCATATGTGAGGAGGTAGGACACTACCAACTATGCTGGGGAGGAAAAATATTGATTTTTTTCCTGTGCTGTTATGAACACTGAATGAGTGTAAGGAAAGGAGGGACTACTGGTTCAAGGGATATTACAGAAGAGGGGTATCCAAGTTTTCCCTCATGGACACATGGTCAGGCTAGGGGGTGAACCGTGCAAGTGATCTTGGCTGTTAAGTTCTATGGTTGGGAGGAATGTGGTTGTTCTCTTTGTTTTTCCACGAGTTTAGTTCAGATATTCTACTCTAAACCCCACTTGTTCAAATGTGTTTATATCTATGGTATTGAACATGTTAAATCTATAGTGAAGTAGTTCCTAGTTTTCTGTTTTAAATAATCATATAATAGTTGTGTGTTATTTCCATACCGAATTTCAATATCTCTATGTTTGTGGAGTGTTTTTTGTTGCAGATATGGTGAGATCCTTCAAGTTAGCCTGCATCCAAAAAAATAGAAAAGGGTTGTTCGATGACTACAGTCTACAACTACCTTCCTAATTTTAAATCTGTTGAACAAAAGGAAATTTATTTGCCTGTTTAGTATAATTGGTAGCCGAGTGTACCATTTACCTATGGCGAAATTATTTTTCTATAGATAACTAGTATACAGTGAACCTTCACTAATAAGTATACAAGTTCAAACTATAGGAAAAATATCCTGCGATACTGAGATTATATTCGACATACTTCCAGACCTGTGTAGGTATAATAAGAACACAGACATATTATATGATGGATAATCTTTATAAACTATGCATTAACGCTGAGTAAAAACCAATTATAAATAGAGTCGGGTAATATACTTATATGTGTGTGTGAACATACTCGCAGGAAAATAATCTAGCAAATCCACAGACCCCAATACCGAGTGTTGAAACATGGATACTATGGTATGGTTAGTAGTCTCGGTGCCGGATCAAACCGGCTTACTTTTGGTGTGGGATCAACCAAATGCTAGATTAATGGTTGGAGTAGGAGCAGAAATAAAAATATAAATTACATAGCGCATATACGGTGCAATGTGTAATCCTTGACAAGTTAGGATTATGATATGTACGAGTCACGAGTGGGGAAAGAGAGGCTAAGGTTCATTTCCTACATTTTCCATGTCATTCGTATAACAGTACTAAGTACCCAAAATTCAAACAAAACTCGGAGAATTTTTTTTTGAATACAACTGCACAGTTCCAGTGGGAGTGAACCTCCCTTAACCATAGTATTTTTGTGCTAGCTGTAGGTGCATTAATAGACAAGGTTAAATCATTTTGAGATGACTGTGTAATTAATTCTAGGAAATTTAATACATGAAATTCAAACATTAATTCTGGCAAATTAACTAGAGCAGATCAAGAAATGAAATTCAGTATTAATTCTGGGAAATTAACTAGAACAATCAAGAATGAAATTCAACATTAATTCAGGGAAATTAGCTAGCATAAGTCAAGAAAATGAATTTCAACTTTGTTTGACCAAACTGAACCATTGGAAAAGTTTGGAAGAGAATGTTAAACACAAAAACATCAGTTCCATATCTTGTTGCTACCATAGTATCCACAACAACTAAAAATCCCAATACATTGTTCTTAATCATTTAAAGAAATGGCATTATGGATGCCACGAATCCAATCATGCGCAAGCTTGGTGCACTTTCATTTTACTAGTCTTTAATACAAAATATGGGTGTACCCTTAAAAACAACTAACACAGAACTGAAAAAATGAAATATCTTCACAATCTTAAGATCAAATCGTAGCCTTGATCAACAGTGCCAATAATAACTTAGACAGAGGGTTATTCGTAGTTGGAACCCGAGTACCTCTTGGAAGAGTGAAGAGTGCATTCCCTTCCATGGTGTGAGCACACTCTACATAAAACAAGGTGAAAGAATAAAAAGGTGAATCTGATAAACAATAACACAACCTTTAAAGGAACATAATGAAATAAGAAAAACTTAACTGTAATAACAGTTTCCTTAAACTTCACCATTTGTTCTCAACCCATGTGCTCCCAGACCTAGGAGGGAAGAGGATATCATGTCGCCTTGATGGCTACCGTTGTATAGCAAAGGGGCCCGTCATTAGTGACAAATACCAACTTTTAACTCAAATAAAATCATGTACAGAGGTAACATGCGTATAATGAGCATAAAGCGATAGTAACATAAATCCATTGTAACAGTTTAATTATAAACAGAAAAGATTAAACCACCTCTAGACTATAGGACAACCCCTATTATTGGAATAGTAATACCAATGAGTGTGAGGTTTAAACATATGACTTTTTTTTAGTTCCCTACTGTACCGAGAGGTCTTTTACACACAGGGAAGCCAGATACATACACTGTCAACTAGGTATTAACAGACGAAGGAAACATAACCAATACAGATTTTTTGGTTAAGAAACAAGCAAATAGAATATCTCATATGCACAGACATCGAGAAAATACCTTACACAGAGCAATATGGCTCGAATTGACAGGCAAGGAAGTATACAGAGGGGATTAACTACTAGAACCCTAAACCCTACTGGAGCACCCCGTGTCCCTTTTGTTATTTTTTAACATTGATATAAAACAAGAAAATACTCTTCTTGTATACTGTAGTTACCGAGAGTTAATTGACGAGAAAGAAAAGAAAAAGAACCCGAATGAAAATGATAGCCAAGTCAACTTATTGGCTTACAGGGTGGTCCATCGAGGAGTCGGCTACCAAGAACTCTCCTGCTTAGTGCAAGGTCTGATTTCATAGAGGCATAACCACGTTGTTAAGACAACAAACTAGAATAGAGTTTAATCGGGAGCTTTCCTTCCCATTCACCAAGACAAGACTAAAATGAAGTGAGAGATATGCGATAGCCTTCCCATGGAGTAATGGAGGATGAGTGGGATCGTACCTAGCCATGTGAACAATGGTAAGTGCCGACATTTCATTGGGCATGCTGGTCAAACACTGTATCCATTTGACTTAACTCAGAGAACCATAAATGTTGCAGATACGTCTTTAAGGTGAGGGGGATTCCAACCGGTTGTGTTGCTCAAAGAATTTATGGAAAGAAACCTGAATTGCCTATGTAGGGTTAAACCTTTATCACCTGGTTACACCATTTATATGTTGAATCTCAACTACCTTTACATTAACCATATCCTACCCGAAGTTTATCCACTCACGCTTATTCTTGTGTATAGTATAGTGTTTGATTTTTACCCCAAAGGGGTTTGTTTTAAAAGTATGTTGAATGGTGATAATCTTTTCGCATAGACCTTGTATTAACATGTATACAAGGTCGTTTATCATAAGAACTCACACCTACGACCTTTGTTTTTAGGGATTAGTTGGTTCTAAGTAGTTATACCCCTTAACTCTTAAAGAGGGTTTTGGAAATGATACAGTGGGTATTACCAGTGTGTAAATAACAAACAAGGTATCCCTAGCTATGTACCTATGATTGCTTATATAACTCAATACCAAAATAGGAAAGGTGACCATATAATAAATATCGGTTAGAGTCATAAATACAAGGGACTGTTGTACATCAGGGTTGATGACTGACTGAACTTTAAGGAGACAATATCAACTCAAAGTACCCAATAAAAAGACTAGTTAAATAAAGGAATTTTTTTTTATGTAAATTTTGAGGTACATTACATATGGTATTAGAGAAAAAAGGTGACAACACTAGACTTGGATAGGGCCACAATAGCTGTTTAGTATAGATATCTTTTGATTTATGTAAAACTAACAAAATCTGATGGTTACAAACAGAAAGCTATTTCTGTTTTGTTAATTATGGTAGCTCAGGACGATGCAGAGATCAAGATGGGAGATAACCTGCAGCAGGGACCCCCTAGAGATTCAAGACAAAACAATGACAGAAGTTCACCCACGGAAGTGTTAGAAACAATGAGGAACCTTATTGTTGAATTACAGATTTTCAAAGCGGACAATGAAAAATTGAAAAAAGCACAACAGGAACAACAAGAGATAAATGAAGTCCTTCTACGCAGTATAGTGATCAAGAGAAGCCCAAAGGATGATAACCATGAGGAAGAAGTCAGCAAAAGGGCTTCCAAGAACTCTGGGGCGGAAACATAAAAAGGAGATAGTTCGTCAGAAGGAACACCTTCAGCTGAAGGAAAAACTAAATATGATAGAAAAAGAAAACAAGTAGACCACCTCGAAGGAGAACTTAAAAAGATTAAACCAGCTACCTTTGATGGAGAATCCAAGATAGGAGAGGAAGTTGAAGCATGGCTATTGGACATCAAAAAATACTTCCAGATCTACAACTATTCCAGCAACATGAAGGTCAGAATGGCCATCTACAGTCTGAAAGGAAAGGCTATCATTTGGTGGTAGGACCTGAAATTGGCCAAGGGCCTAAAGGAAAAATAGTTGGAATGGTTTGACATTAAGAAGTATTTCAAGAAACAATACCTTTCCGAAAGTTACTATGAAAGAAAGAAAAAATAATTCTACGAGTTACGACTTGGACAGATGACAATGGAGGACCTTATAAATAATTTTTTAGAACTGTTAAGGTTCGTACCATACATCCGAGAGGATAAAGTAAAAATTCAACATTTTCTAAGCTGCCTACCACAGTCCTACAAGGATAGAATTGAATTTGACAACCCCAAATCCTTGAGCGAAGTGTTCAGGAAAGGTTGAATGTGCTATGATCAGTACAAATAGAGGGTAGAGTTTCCCAAAGCATGGAAGGATAAGAAACAAGAGCGAATGAACCAATGGAAGAAGGGGTACCAACCAACTCCTCATCAAAATATAGCAAATTTTTTTCAGAGAAAGGACTTTCTCTCAAACCATCTGAATACGCAAGGCAGTGATAAACCAGTAAACCTAGGAATGAATAAGTTTGGAGACAACCCCCGCAAGCCATTAAAGTGTTGGGAATGCAGAGAGCCTCATCTAAGGAGGAACTGGCCATGTTGGAGTTCAACAAATAGAACTGTTGTTCATAATCTGCAGGAATCCTCGACAGTGGGTGATGTGGGCAGGAACCTACATCGGATAAATGAAGCCATAGATGGTCGACAAGCTGACCACCAATCCTTGGTGGTAGAAATTGAAGGTAAAATAAATGACACTCAAATTTGTATTTTAATTGACCCTGGAGCTACGCTAAGTTATATTACACCTAGCATGGTTGAGTCAAACAAACTTAAGAAACTGAAGCACGCAAAATCATGGCTTGTACAATTAGTGACTGGTACGAAAAGAAATGTAGCGTAGTTTGTTCTGAATTTTGAGTTCATCTTAGACGGTCAAAGTATAAAGACCGATCTAAACATCCTACCACTAGGATATTACGATATGATTATTTGGATGGACTAGTTGGAACAACACGAAGCAATATTAAATTTCTATACAAAGATGCTTAGCTATAAGGATGATTTCGACACTACTAGGACAACCCAAGGTATATCGAAACGGGTATCAGTCAGACAAATTTGAGCGATGCAACTAAAGAAATGTATGAGAAAGGGATGTCAAGTGTATGCCATCCATGTAACAAATCTAGCAATAAAGGGGGATAAGCCAAAGTTGGAAGACCTTGCTGTCCTACATGATTTCAGAGACATGTTTGTGGATGAGATACCAGAATTACCGCCTAGAAGGGAAATAGACTTCTCCATAGATTTGTTACCTGGTTCCACTCTTATCTCAAAGGCACCTTACCAGATGAGTCTACCAGAACTGATAGAATTAAAAATACAATTACAGAAGTTGTTGGACAAAGAGTATGTTAGACCGAGTGTCTCACCTTGGGGAGCACTAGTCCTCTTTGTGAAAAATAAGGACGGTACTCTAAGATTATGTATCGATTATAGACAACTAAACAAAATGACTATTAAGAATAAATACCCTTTACCAAGGATAAATGATCTATTTGATCAAGTGGGGTGGGAAAAGATCTTTTCAAAATTGGATTTACTCTCCAGTTATCATCAAGTTTGGATAAAAGATGAGGACATAAACAAAACAACATTTTGGACAAGATATGGACATTATGAGTTTATAGTCATACCTTTTGGACTCACTAACACCCCATCCACGTTTATGTGCCTAATGAAAAGTATTTCCAGTGAGTACTTGGACAAGTTTGTGGTAGTATTCATCGATGATATCCTAGTCTATTCAAAGATGGAGGAAGAACATGAGGAACACTTAAGAACCATGTGGCAAATGTTAAGGGGGCACAAACTGTACACCAATTTTGACAAGTGTGACTTCTATTAGGAAAAAGTACAATATCTGGGACATGTAATTTCAGCAGAGGGCATTGCCATAGACCCTGAAAAGATGAAAGACATTATGGAATGGCCAATAGCTAAAGATGTAGCTGATATATGGTCGTTAATGGGAATCACCGGATATTACCACCGGTTTATACAAGGGTTTTCCAAGATAGCCTACCCTATCACATCATTACAAAATAAAGGAACCAGGTTTAACTGGTCAAAGAAGTGTCAAGACAGCTTCAACAAAACTTAAGGAATTATTGAAAATAACACCCATATTGAAAGTAGCAGACCCAGATAAAGACGTCACCATCTGCATTGATACAAGTAAAGAAGGACTAGGTGGTGTCCTAACGTAGGAAGGACACCTTATCTATTATGAGTCTCAGAAATTAAAAGAACATGAGCATAATTACGTCACTCATGACTTAGAGTTGGTAGCAGTAATACACACTCTAAAGATGTGGCGACACTACATAATGGGCAGAAGATTCCTATTATTAACAGACAATAGCGGGGTGAAATATTTGTTTAACCAGCCAGATCTTAATGCAAGGCAGGCAAGGTGGTTAGCTTTCTTGATCAAATTTGAATTCGAGGTCAGACATATCAAGGGTAAGGAAAACAAGGTAGTAGATGATTTAAGTAAAAGAATCCATGGGTTATTTGAAATGAATACTAGTAGGGTAGAAGGTGATCTAGAAGAAAGAATAAAGGCGACAGGTATTGATGACGAAAACTATACTAAAATTATGGTAGAATTACTGAACAACACTACAAACTTAGATAAAATAGATCTAAGTATCGACGAGAAGGGACTGCTACGATTTAAAAATAGACTTTACATACCAGATTTAGTAGGGTTAAAATTAACAATCTTGGACAAAGTGCATAAGAAACCGTATTATAGCCACCCAGGTTACCATAAAATGCTAACAACACTTAGAAAACTATTTTATTGGCCTAGTATGAAGGGCGAAACAACATAATATTTGGAAAGGTTCCAAGATTGTCAGCAGGTTAAGGATGAACACCGGCATCCAACCGGCTTATTACAGTGATTTCCAGTACCAAAATGGAAATGGGAAACTATATCACTTGACTTTATAACAGGTTTGCCTAAAACTCAGAAATAGAATGACTCTATCATGGTTGTAATCGATAAACTCAGTAAATCTGCACACTTTATTCCTATAAAGTCTACTTTTAAAGATATAAACATTGCTGAAATATTCATGAAAGAAATCTTTTGACTGCATGGTATTCCTAAAATGGTGATTTCAGATAGAGACATAAAATTCACATCCGCCTTTTGGAAGGAATTGTTTGCAGGGCTCAATACTAACTTGAATTTCAGTACAAGTTATCATCCACAAATGGATGGATAGACTGAAAGGACAAACCAGATCATGGAGGATATTCTCCGCATGTATGTGAGAACAAAACTGAACAAGTGGGAAGACTATATGCACTTGGTAGAGTTTTTATATAACAATGGGTACCAAACTTTGGCTAAGTTAAGCCATTTCAAAATATTGTACAACAGAAAATGTACGACGCCAATCAGCTGGGATAACCTAGCTGACAAACTCATGGTTAGACCCAAAATGCTCTATGAAATGGAGAACATGGTTAGAAAGGTACAACAAAACTTGAAGGAAGCACAAGGTAGATAGAAGAGTTACGTAGACCAGAAAAGATGACACTTGGAATTTCAAGCAGGAGACCATGTTTATTTGAAAGTCAAAGCCCGAAAAAGCTCGTTGAAATTAGGGAACTGTGCCAAATTAGCACCCAGGTTTTGTGGGCCCTTCGAGATACTAGCTAGAATTGGACCTGTAGCATACCAACTTGCACTCCCAACTAATCTAAGAATTCATAATGTATTTCATGTTTCATTGCTAAAAAAGTATATCCATGACCCTACTCATATGATTGATTGGAACTTGGTGCAGGTGGTGTTATCACCCTATAAGTTATAGGATCAACTGGTGACTGGGATATTATCTATCTCTCATGTTTTTTGTTGACAAATGATTGTTCATTCTGCAAATAATTTGAAAAAAGAAAAGAAAAAGAAAAAGAAAGAAAAGAAAAAAGAAAAAGAAAAGAAAAGAGGGCATAAAAGAATTGCAATAAAAACCCCATGCAATAATAGTAACTTGGTCTATACCTTTCAAGCATGGCCAAGTTCTTTTTAAATTGATGTTGATAGGATTAGTGAATGAGTTTGTCTAAATAGTTTAATCTTAGCCAAAGTATCTAGGTTATATTAGTGAATAAATATGGATACACTGTCTAATCGTGGTCATATAGCCCTAGTGTAGAGTAAATTCTTAACCCAACAGTCTAATCTGGGTTAATTGTCGTAGGAATCTAGGTTAGAAGATAGGCTAGTTTCTTTATTTCTTTATCTTCAATAAGAACTAGTTTGATGATCAATGTTGCACCATGATTTGGATACCTAAAATGTTGTTCGACTAACCCCTTGGTGGTGTAGACATGAAAGTCTTGAAGAAAACCCATGAAAAAGCACTTNGACCCCCCCATCCGTTCTGCCTTTAATGGAGGGGGGGGGGTCCAGAATGTGCCATAAATAGAGCACATAGATCAGCGGCTCAGAAGCAGGCGCATAGATCAACGGCCCAAAATGTATTTTGGACCTCCCTGACTGATCTGCTTTTAACTAAAGGGGGGGGGTCCGAAAATTTATCTTTCCTCTAGTGGGCCCCTCTTTATATGTGACAACGATCTAATGGCCCCGCGTCCCATTGTCTCCTGCTGTCTGACATACCATCGTCACCTCTAGACGTCACTACCCACCTTTCCCAAAATATTCATGTCCCACAACTGTTGTCAGTCCTTTTCCCCCTTGTCACTCGTGGCAAGCCCCCTCACTATGACCTTTACCCCAATTGATAGCCACCATGTCACCTGTCTGTGTCCCTCAGTCACCGTCACCTTCCATATCACACTCTAAGTGATCCGTTGACCATTTATTACTGGATGACCTATCCATTAACCAATTGACCTATCTCCCGTGCCCAACAGGCACCCATTTACTCGAAAATACCCTTTTCTTCCTATTTTCACCATTTGCTCATTCATCGCACCAGAGAGATTTACCCCATTTTCTCCTCCATTACAACCAGTTGCCCCCACCAACAGCCACCCCGCTAACATTGTTTCTTCTTGCAGGTACTGTTGCAGTAATGGTGCCAAAGTCCAAACAAGAAAAAGGAGAGGAGAATCCATTCCTCCCGCCTCCTGTCGACCTTGAAAAGATCCCACTAGTCGAAAAAGACCGATTAATCGTAGATAGAAAGTGTGATTTTGATTTCATATACCTTCAGTCGTGGCTCAAGGAAGTCTTGCTGGACTAGAGTGATGAAACTGGACTTTGGGAGTCCAATTTACCCCTTTACCTCTTCCCTCAAATTCATCCTTTTCCAGAGTTTTCCCTCAAGTGCCAAGCTCACTACATTCCCGAGCAAAGAGTCGTCATCTCCTTGTTTGGAGAGATTATTTTCTTTATCACACCTGACTCTATTGACCAAATGATACAAATCCCCCAAGCTGACTCTGCATCACCCTTCAACCTGGAAATTCTTACAGAATTATACCAGAAAATGAACTTCCCCCAAAGAGCTCAAATATTCAATCTTTTCCTTCCCCCATCCACTCAATTCCCCTCCACAAATCCTCCTTACCCTTCCTCCATGTTCTCAACTATAGGAAACCAGATCATCTCATCCCTTTGTGATTTGTTAGGATACTATTCTGATCAGTGGGTAGATGAACCCATTCTAGGTTTTCTATCCATCTTCTCTATCGATGAAAAGCGCACCACGAAAGGCATGTTCAGATACTCTTCCATACTGGCGTACTTTCTCGTCTTCTTCCGAGTGGACAAATTCATGTTTTCCATGCAGAAGATGGATGGAGATGGTAGACCCCAGGAAGTGACAAGATGGAACTCCTTGCTCAAGAACAACTCCACAAAGTTTAGTTTCAAGGAGTTTATTGATCAGTTCTCCCACCCTGTGGTAAGTATGCTAGGCGGCAGGCCCGAGCCTCGGATAAATGATGAATTTCAAAGGATCCTGCATCTCTTGGATAAAACAAAGATGGGCAAATGGTATTTTTATCAATATTACACCGAGATCAGAGTATACGGGTGTGAATTGGCACCGTACAAGCTGCCCAAGTATTTGCCTGTCAGAATTTTTTTTTTGGAATATATAAGGCAGATAATAAATTCCGATGATATCCATTTTGTGTCAATGAAGAAAAAGCACTAGCTTAGAATCAAGGGGCATATTGGCTCCTTCATCTACAACAATCTTGGCACTGGGGAAGAAGCAGACAAGATGTTGAGGGAAATGAAGTTCTCCATGAGCTTCCCATGGAATAATGATCCATGTGGGATCATCTCAGAGATGAGGGTGAAGAAAAAAAACATCCCATATGTTCATGAGTCCATGCCTGAAGTTGAGAAGTTCACAAATTATACAACCTGGGAGCCTAACACATTGGTCAAAGTAGAACAAAAAGATCCCCTGGCCACTGTGTCACAAACAACCATGCCATAGGTCCCGAAAGAGAAAAGGCCTAGGCAAGAGTTATCTCCACCTCTCACGGAGGTGTCATCAGAAGAATTCTAGTTGCATACCAAGAGGCCTAAGACTATTTCATTCCCTGGCCCGATCGGAGAAAAAGAAGCCCCGTCTACAACAGTGACCAAGGTTGATAGGCCACCCTTCGGTTCGAGCCTCCATAAAGTCATAACTTCAGTATTGCCGGAGAAATCCACAGACTCTCCATTGACCACCCAACTAGGAAAGGTAGGACCAAAGTTAAGTATCTTTGAAAAGTATGAGCTAATCAAGGAAAGGAACCAGACCTTGACCAACAGTACTTGCGTCCAATTCTAGAAGCAGACATCGACTGCAAAACATAGGCTACTATCGACATTTGACAGCGAGAAGGGAAGAATGCATATGGAATTCCTCCAGGCATAGGTACCAGATCCAAAGGTGATCACTGACTACAAGAGGGCCACCTTCGAATTACAGATGAAGGACGTGCATCCGGTCGATCAGATGGATCTGCATAAGCAAACAGGGGAAATGGCCTTCTACACACTGGTGCATGCTTCCACTACTGCATCCAAATTGCAAGTGCCCCTAAACAATGTTCAAACACAACTCAAGCTAGAGAAGATATCGTCCTTTTCCAAGGACAATAGGATTAAGACTTTGGAGGATCTAGTCCTCAAGATCGGTTATGATCCTGCGAACGTGAAAACAGCTGAGGAGATGATTAAGAAGAAGAATACTGACATAGCCTCCTTGAGGAAATAGTTGAAACTCCCACCCATAGATGATTCACAGGAGAAGGATATAGCAGAGAAAGAAGGAGAGAAAGATGAAATTCTTAAGCTACTCATGGAGCAGAATGCACAGCTAAAGGAGATGGAGGTTGAGATGGAAAAACTAGTAAAAGAGAAAGAGCAACTGAAACCAATGGAGGTCATTCCATTGAGTTCTATTCCAATTTCAGGAGTGAGCACAACACCAATGACAGAGGTCCCATTAGCAACTCCATTGACATCCCTGGAGAAGACAACCAACCTGGCTAAGTCTATGGAAAAGATGAACCTACAGGAAACAAAGATCGACAGGCTAAAAAAGGAGATTGAGAACCTTCAGGAACTCAAATATTCCTTTCAGACTAGCCTCTCCAAGGAAAAGCAGGTGACAGATCAGCTCAAACAGGAGTTACAGCAGCTCCAGAAGCAAATAGTGGCAGGAAAAACTTTGGCTGAGGTTAAAGAAAGTGTATGGACAGACATCACCAAGTCCATGAACGAGATATTCCCATGATACAGATAATGTTTGAGCAGAATGGATTGGTATAGAGAAGCAAACAGGCCATCAAGAAGATCGGAGTAGAATTGGGAGAGATGCCAACACAAGAGAACGAGATCATCAAGTTCCTAAATTCTAAGACCAGGGAAGAGCTGGAAGAGATGAAAATTGAAGACAGAACAGAGACCATACTTGAGGTTAAAAGAGTTTTGACCAGAAGAGGATTAATGCTTCAGCTGGAAGAAAAGGTTCAAGCCATCGACCTGGGGGTACAAAGATTCTTCAGTAATATTGGTGCTCTATAGAAGAAAGGCCTACCTGGTCTGAAGGTAATCAATGATAAATTGATGACACTCCTAGACTACAAGAAGAGATTGGCCGATGTGGCTAAGGATAGTTAAAAGTTTGCAAGAATTCAAGGGAGCATCAATGGAAAGGCATTACTAGATGCCCTTCAGTGGGACATTAGTATCCAACACGAGATTCGATACATCTTCCTCACCAAACCTACCTTCGCCAAGTACACAAAAATGGATGAAGTGTATCGAAGGCTACTCAAAGTCGACATGCCCAGTCATCTCCAATGGGAGAAACTCTGTGAACTGATCGAGTAGCAGATGACCTTTTCCAGTCTAGTCAGTTCTCCCGTCAGATGAGGTCATGCAGAGGCTTCATCAACGGTCCACCCATAAATCAATGTGTAGTTACACCACATCATCAAGCAGTTCCCAAATTTAAGAAATTTGTTAAGTTAGTTAGGCTAAAAATAGATTTAGCGCATCCTAGTCATTAATGATAGGATCATTTGTAATTTGAGTTATAAATACTTCACCTCTCAAAGTATTGGGGATTGTTGATCTTCACACCCTAAAGCTATCAGACTGTAATATTTTTCAAGAGATCTTCCATTAATAAAAAGGAGGCACTTTTACAGGATTCTTGCGTTTATTCACTAGTGATGTTTTTCTCTCTAAGTTGAATGTTATTCCCACTTTGTTATCATATTGTTCTCTAAATATAATCTTTAGAAGTAACGAAAGTTGAAGGATTTATCTCGTATACCCCATTTCTGACTTGAAAGATTTTAGTGTTTTATCTTCTGGTGTTTTCAATAAAAAAATTCTTAACTGCTTCTTTGTTGAAATTATCTTTCTCATCTTTTCTGCTATTTATCATTTATGCTACTGAAGAATCCAGTGATTATATTATCTCTCCCTATGAAAGATTCATTTTTCGTTCTTGGTTTGGATTTCTTATTTTATTTAAGACACAGACCCCATAGCCCAATGGATGTGTATACTGTCTCAACCAACTCGACAAATACTATAATGACAAAAAAACGACCTATTTATTTACCTAGCGTAATATTTAAAATTTTAAACATAGTTAAATCATATAGAGAGATCCCTCTCTGAAGTTGGAAGGGATAGATCCCAGCTTCAAAAGTGATTGGATAAAGTTACATTTTGTGGATTTCTTCTGTTGTCAACCTCTAGGAAATTTACAGAGTGCTAACATAGTGGTGACTCCACTGGGGAAGAACATATAAAATTTATAACTTCACATTTTCTTTCCCTAAAAAGAAAGTCTGTTCATGAAAGATTGCAAATTTGAGGAGAAAGTAATGTTTATAGGTTGGTTAAAATTTTTTCATATTATTTTCGGACTCATAAAACTAAAAAGTATATATATAAAAATAAAAAAGAAATCTGGCTCCTAAGAAAGTTTATACTCGATCTCATCCAGACCCAGAACCTGCGACAGTGACAGATAACCCAGAACAGTTGCTTAGGAAAAAGACTGTAGCTAAAGGCTCAGTGAGTCATACTCCCTTGCATAAGTCCCTTTCCTTTTCAGGGGAACCCGTTACCTTTCAAAACCCTGACTTTGACACCTTTTCCCAACAAAGCCTGGTTAGAACACGGTTTGATAGTTTTGTGACTGGAATCATTTTCGACCCAACCATTTTGCAAACCTGAACCCCTAAAGTTCTGTCTCCCACTGCTAAACCATAAACCACTCCCTCAGTGCTATCGATTCCCTCGTCCCCATATCTAGCCGCAACCTCGCTGATCATCCAGTTTGTTATCCCACCTCCTCCACACATCATGGCAGCTCGATATGCTCCCATGGTGTTTTTCCGTGCCTCTTCATGACATGCCCCAAGACTATCAAATGAGACTTCCCCAGTTCAATGCAACAGGACCATTGAATGGACAACACCACGTTGATAAA
>JASDQU010102599.1:105877-125981 GCA_032191745.1 Picea mariana | reverse complement strand
AAAGATTTTAGTGTTTTATCTTCTGGTGTTTTCAATAAAGGAATTCTTAGCTGCTTCTTTGTTGAAATTATCTTTCTCATCTTTTCTGCTATTCATCATTTACGCTATTAAAGAATCCAGTGATTATATTATCTCGCCCTATGAAAGTTTTCCTTTACGTTTCTAGTTCGGATTTCATATTTTATTAAAACACAAACCCCATAGCCTAATGGATGTGTAGACTGTCTCAACCAAATTCAAAAAACACTTTGACTACAAAAGCGACCTATTTCTTTACCTAGCCTAATATTTAAAATTGGAAACATAGCTAAATTATATAGAGAGATCCCTCTCTGAAGTTGGAAGGGCTAGATCCCAGCTTCAAAAGCGGTTGGATAAAGTTACCTTTTGTAGATTTCTTCTGTTGTCAACCTCTAGGAAATTTACAGAGTGCTAACATAGTGGCGACTCAACTGGGGAAGAAACTAAAAAATTATAATTTCACATTTTCTTTTCCCTAAAAAGAAAGTCTGTTCCTGAAAGATTGCAAGTTTGAGAAGAAAGTAATGTTTAGAGGTTGATTGAAATTTGTACATATTATTTTCGGACTCATAAAACTAAAAAGTGTATATATAAAATATCAAAAAGAAATCTGGCTCCCAAGAAAGTTTATACTCGATATCATCCAGACCCAGAACCTGCGATAGTGACAGATAACCCAGAACAGTTGCTTAGGAAAAAGACCATAGCTGAAGGCTCAGTGAGTCATACTCCCTTGCATAAGTCCCTTTCCTTTTCAGGGGAGCCCATTACCTTTCAAAACCCTGACTTTGACACCTTTTCCCAACAAAGCCTGATTAGAACATGGTCCGATAGTTTCATGACTGGAATCATTTTCGACCTAACCGTTTTACGACCTCAAACCCCTGAAGTTCTATCTCCCACTACTAAACCGCAAACCACTCCCTCAGTGCTATCCAGTCCCTCCTCATCCTCGTCTTCAGTCACTACCTCATTGATCATCCAGTCTGTTATCCCACCTCCTCCATACATCATGGCAGCTCGATATGCTCCCTTGGTGTTGGTTGCGCCTCTTCATGCCATGCCCCAAGACTATCAAACGAGACTTCCATAGTTCGATGCAATAGGACCTTTGAGCGCACAACAACACATAGATAAAATGAATGATTATTATGGTCTACATGAAGTAGATGAAGATGACGTTCAAATGAGATTGTTTGCCCAAAGTTTGACAGGTGACGTTAAAAAATGTTACAAAGGGTTGCGTTCCGCCTCCGTCCTTGACCTTACCGCATTCCAAAGGAGTTTTCTAGACAGATGGGAGGTAAAGAAAAGCCCTCTCCAAATTTTGTCAGAATACGAAAATATCAGAAGAAATCAAGGTGAGACAGTGCAAGATTACTGCACTCGTTTCAATAACCTGTACAATGCAATCCCATCTGAAATCAAACCTCCACAGGGTTTGGAATTGATAAAATTCCCTTATGGTTTTGATGCTGACATGTCATACCAACTAAGGGAAAGAAATTCTACCACCCTGGAAGACATGCAGGAAAGTGCAATAAGTGTAGAGGCCAATTTGTTGGCAAAAAGGGAACGATAGCGGTCAGAGAGGAGAGTCACAATTAAAGAAGAACCTTCCACGTTGACCTCAGATTCCAAATTGGATTCATTGGCCAGAGCAATGGAAATAATGATGGAAAGACTCACTGTGTCAGAAAGAAATCCTCCAAGAGATAACCCACCAGCTCCTCAGGTTCGGAATCCTAACTTCAGGAGAAACCCTCCTCAAGTCAGACAGAGAGATCCTAGGGATCAAAGAGAGCAGAGAGGTCTGGATCAACAGATTAGACCTCCCCTACAAGAAAATTATGTTGATGAAGGAGAGGAAGTGATCGAGGAACTGGAGGATACTCACATAAATCTCATGGGCATTCACGATAACAAAGCTATTTTCCTTACCCAAGAAGAACAAGAAATTTTTCTTCTCAATCAAACAAAAGTGAGTGAGAAGCTGAAGATGCAGAACAACAGGCATTCGAAAATTCCATTTTGGAGGTACACCGACAGTATAATCTGCGGAGTAAAAAGACAGAAGGGATTTCCCCCCAAAAAACGATTGAAACGAAGAAGGTAATCGAAACCAAGAAAGCCTCTAATCCATCTGCCGAAAAGATTCCTGAGAAGAGTATTGCCGAAGTTCATGCGAAGAAAAACCTTACTATTCTAAAAAGATCGTCACAGCCTGAGGTTTCACCTGTTAATCCACCAAGTACTTCTGGCCAGAAGAGCATGGTGGACAAACCATAATTGATGAGCCAAGGCAGAGCTCCTACACCTTTCAGCCTTGAGGGGGAATTAGCCAAAGTAAAAATTCTCATCCCACTTTTAGAGTTGATGAACAAAAACGTTTATCGTTCACAGGTGATTAAAGCACTGACCATTGAACCTAACATAGGCACGAAGGCCTTAACCATTGGATCAGCAAATCATTCAGATACCGTGAACCTTACATATGATCAACCTGAACTTCTGTTCGGACCTGAAGTAGATGGCCGAGACGATAATGGCGATGTTGCTCCGTTTTACATCAGTCTAAAAATACATGACTTGATCTTGCATAACGCTATGCTGGATTCGGGTGCTTCCCACAATCTGATGCCTAAAGAAGTAATGGAGAAACTGGGACTAGAGGTCACCATACCTTACAAGGATTTACACTCATTCGACTCCAGTAAAGTTAGATGTATTGGTTTGGTCAAGGACCTATGTAACACTCTGGTTCAGATTCCTGCAAAGAGCATGGTCATGGACGTGGTAGTTGCAGACATCCCTTCGAAGTATGGAATGTTTCTATCCCGGTCTTGGAGGGCTAAGTTGAGAGGCACCCTGCAGCTAGATATGTCTTATGCCACTATACCAATTTTTGGGCAACAAAGAAGGCTATACAGAGAAACATTGATGAAATACATGGTTAGTAGCCAAGAAAAACCGCACAACTATCCTCTTTACTCCACGCATTCCAACTTGGATTCTTTTATCTTATACAACGATGGTGACACGAGAGAGCAAGACATTCAGCTGGCAGAAGATACATCTGGTCTGGACGAAGGCCAAGAAATCATTGAGGTAGCAAGAATGAAAAACGTGATAACTGAAGAATTACCTGCAGATTTCTGGAGCATGGATTTTGATGGAGCAGTAAGCAAAGAAGGAGCTGGAGCAGGAGTTTGGCTGCATAATCACAGAAATAGGTATTCAGAAAACCATTCTTACAAATTAAATTTCCAATGCACTAACAATATTGCCGAGTATGAAGCCTTGATGCTCGGTCTGAAGCTTTTGAAAAGAGTTGGTGCTAAATAGATTATGGTAAGAGGTGATTCTGAGTTGATAATCAAGCAAATCAAAGGTGAGTACGCTGTGAAATACCCACTTCTTAGAGCTTATAGGAATGTTGTTCTTGATGCCCTTATATGTTTCACTGAAGTGGACTTGCAGGTAATGCCGAGGGGACAAAACATTTTGGCGGACAGATTGGCTACGTCTGTAGCCATGTGTAAGATTCCTTTCCACTCGACTCACCCATACATGGTGGAGGTAAAATGCAGACCAACCGTTCCCGACAATATCAGGTACTGGAAAGTGTTTGTTAATGATGATCAAATCGAGGACTTTCTGCAGTGTAAAAATGATTTTGAATGTACAAATATAGATTTAGAGAACAAATATGAAAATGTAAATAGATCTGATTTTGAAATTGATAGTGTAAATAACGTAGATTCAGGAGAATTAGGCGATGATGAGATGGAGGCCGACGTTTTACATTTGAAAAGCAATGTTTTGCCTAGAGGTCTAGTTCCTTTAGAGGACTTGTTTGATTTTAACGACGTAGCCAAAAAATCGAAAAATTGAAGCTAATGGACAAGAGGTAGAAGACTGTAATATAGGGACCGAAGAGAAACCCAGGATAGTCAAATTGTCTAAATCATTACCTCCTGAGCAAAAACTCAAATACATTGAGTTGTTCAAAGAATATTCGGATGTCTTTGCCTAGGGTTATGAGGATTTGAAAGCTTATGATACCAGCATCATACAACACAGGATTCCAATAAAAGAAGACCAAAAACCATTCAGGAAGAAACTTAGGAGGATAAATCCCAAGTTGCTCCCTCTGATAGAAAAGGAGATTAAAAAAATGTATGATGCCAAAATCATAGTCCCGTTGCGTTTTTCCAAACGGGTCTTGAATTTGGTCCCGACACGTAAGAAATCTGGGGAGATCAAGCTGTGCATTGATTTTCGAAATCTGAATAAGGTCTCCCTGAAGGACAATTACCCCTTGCCCAAAATGGACCACATCTTACAAAGGGTGGTCGGATCCAGTCGAATATCTTTGCTGGACGGTTTCTCGGGTTACAATCAGGTCCTAGTTCACCCGGATGGCCAAGACAAAACCGCTTTCACCACACCATGGGGCACTTTCATGTATGTGAAAATGCATTTTGGTTTGATGAACGCTGGAGCCACTTTCCAGAGAGCAATGGACATCACCTTTGTGGAAGAATCGAGTAAGTTTATTGTCGTCTATTTGGATGATGTAACTATGTTTTCCCGATCTGATGACGAACACCTGCGACACCTCAAACGAGTCTTCGAGAAATGTAGAAGGTTTGGCATTTCTTTAAATCCTAAGAAAATCCTTTTCGAGCTAGAGGAAGGCAAACTGCTAGGACACATCATCTCCAAGGATGGAATCAAAATAGACCCCAGCAAAATCGAGGCCATACAAAAATTAGAACACCCAAGAAACCTTAAAGAATTACAGTCTTTTATCGGGAAAATAAAATTTCTACGAAGATTCATTCCCAATCTGGCAGAGCTCCTCAGAAACATTACAAATATGCTAAAAAAGGATGTAAAAATAAAATGGGACACTGAGTCCAGACAGTCTTTCGAGCAAGTCAAATGAGCACTCACAGAAGCCCCTGTTTTGATCAGTCCTGATTTTACCAAGGATTTCTATCTTTTTTCTTTTGCTTCCGAACATACTATAGCAGCGGTATTACTACAAAACAACAACGAAGGGTATGAACAACCCATAGATTTCTTTAGTAAAGTGTTAAGAGACGCTGCTCTGAATTACAAGATAATGGAGAAACAAGCTTTTGCCTTGGTAAAAGCCATAAAAGACTTTAAAGTCTACATTCTCCATTCCCACACCATAGCATATGTTCCGAATGCGGTAGTAAAAGACATTTTGACCCAGGACAATCCATCTGGAAGAAGAGGAAAATGGATTGATTTCATTTTAGAATACGACATAGAGATTAAGCCTACAAAACTAATCAAAGGTCAAGGCCTAGCTAAATTAATGGCTGAATCAAATTTCCATGCTCTTGACATTAATTTTTTAGCTGCAGAAGATGAACAGGCGAGATGGCGACTCCAAGCGTGAGAGAGGTATTTCTAAACTCTCCATAGTACGCAGACCTTATATTCGTTTTGCAAAATTTACAAGCTCCCCCTGGTTTGACTAAGACTAAAGCTAGATTTTTAAAGTTGAAAGCCTTAAAATTCTGTATTCTAGAAGGCAATTTGTATTGGAAAGATCCTAGAGGCATTCTGTTAAATTGTTTATTGAAAGATGAAGCTGACAAAGTGTTACAAGAATTTCATGCAGGAGAATGTGGTGGCCATCTGAACTGGAAGGTCACAACCAACAAAATACTCAGAGCTGGATTCTATTGGCCCACCCTATTCGCCGATGTACATCATAAAGTGACCGCATGCCATCAATGTCAAATGTTTGAAGGAAAAAGGAAACTCCTTCCTCTCCCCCTGAAACCGATCTCAGTTGAAGCCCCTTTCCAGCAATGGGGACTGGACTTCATTGGAGAAATACACCCCCCTTCTTCAGGCCAACACAGGTGGATTCTCACTGCCACCGATTATTTTACCAAATGGATCGAAGCAGTACCTAGCAGGCAAGCCACTGACTCTGTTATTATCAAATTCCTTGAAAATAATATCTTGTCTCTCTTTGGATGTCCTAGAAAGATTATAACTGATAATGCAACTGCTTTTTGGTTGAAGAAACTCATAGATTTCTGCAACCAGTATCACATTAGTTTGGGGCATTCCACAGCTTACTACCCTCAGGAGAATGGGCTGGCGGAATCTTCAAACAAAACCTTGGTAAATATCATCAAGAAAACGTTGCAGGAAAACAAGAAATATTGGCATAACAAGTTGGTTTTCGCATTATGGGCTGACAGACTGACCACCAAAAGGTCAATCGGTATGTCACCATATCAACTGGTCTACGGCACAGAGGAAATTTTCCCCACTTCTTTGGGAGTCCCTGTCATGAAGTTTCTTCAAGATGTACAAGCCAAGCCAAATGACTCACAGAGAAGGATCAACCAGATGATCCATTTACAATAGTCTAGGGAAGAAGTTTTCAACAAGACTCGGGTAATCCAAGAAAACATCAAGAAGATCTTTGACAAAAAAACCAAGGAAGATGATTTTGAGCTAGGAGATTTGGTGCTGAGATGGGACGCCAGAAATGAAGAGAAGGGAAAAAATGGAAAATTTGGAAATCTGTGGAGAGGACCATACATGATCCAAGCTTTCAGGGGAAACAATGTTTTCTTGCCAAACAACGTTGATGGGACAAATCTGCCAGGAGAATCTGTAAATGGCAGAATGCTGAAACATTATGTGCCACCTCAGTAGAGATTCGAGTTTTCACTCACCATTGTACATACCATTTTTTTTTTTCGCCTGCATTTTCTGAGTGAATAACATTAGTTAGTTGGTTGAAGCCCGAAGAGAAGGCCCTAAGCCACTGACCACTGTTCTTCCAATTTTTGAGAATAAAACCAACAAAGGCCACTAGGCAGAAATTTTCAGAATGACAGGAACCAGGATTCTTGGCACTTCACAGGGAAAGTACCATCCCCAGGTGGAGCCGTTGTTATCACCCTATAAGTTATAGGATCAACTGGTGACTGGGATATTATCTGTCTCTAGTGTTTTTTTGTTGACAAATGATTTTTCATTCTGCAAATAATTTAAGAAAAAATAAAAAGAAAAGAAAAAGGAAAAGAAAAGAAAAAAGTAAAAGAAAAAAAACAAAGAAAAGAAAAAGAAAGGAAAGAGAAAAAGAGGGCATAAAATAATTTCAATAAAATCCCCATGCAATAATAGTAACTTGGTCCATACCTTTCAATCATGGCCAAGTTCTTTTTAAATTGATGTTGATAGGGTAGTGAATGAGTTTGGCTAAACAGTTTAATCTTAGCCAAAGTGTCTAGGTTAGATTAGTGAATAAATCTGGCTAGACTGTCTAATCTTGGTCAGATAGCCCCAGGGTAGAGTAAATTCTTAACCCAATAGTTTAATCTGGGTTAATTGTCATAGGAATCTAGGGTAGAATATAGGTTAGTTGCCTTATTGCTTCATTTTAATAAAACCAGCTTGATGTAAATGTTGCACCATGTTTCAGATGCTTAAAAGATCATTTGGTCGAGCCCCATGGTGGTGTCTACTTGAAAAACCTTGGAAAAACCCATAAAATGCATTTATCCTAAGTTTTTCCCCGACGCATGTGTTTTCCGCTCCCCACTTATTCTCCTTGCACATATCAATGGTCCTGATTGTGGCGCCCAGATATACTATGGACAGATCTTTCTGGACCCCCCCGACCATTCTACCTTTAATGGAGGGAGGGGGGGCGGGGGGGTCTGGAGTCGCTGATAAGACCCACGCGCATTTGGATGGCTCAGGATCAAGCGCGCAAATCTACGATCAACGTTGGATTCCGGACCCCTCTGTCCATTCTGCCTTTAATGGAGGGGGGGGTCCGGAATGTGTCATAAACAGAGCGCATAGATCTGCGGCTCAGAAGCAGGCACGCAGATCAACGCCCCAAAATGTTTTTCGGACCCCCCCGGCTGATCTGCTTTTAACTGAGGGGGGGGGTTCAGAATGGTATTCTTTCTCTGGCGGGTCCCTTGTTATACATGGCAGCGATCTAATGGCCCCGAGTCCCATCATCTCCTACTATCTGACAGACCTCCATCACCTCTGGACGTCATCATCCACCTTTCCCGAAATAGTCACATCCCATAACTGTTGTCAGTCCTTCCCCCCCATCCTCTCGTGGCAAGCCCCTCACTATGACCTTTACCTCCAAACGATAGCTGCCACGTCACCCGACTGTATCCCTCAGTCATCGTCACCCGCCATATCACCCTCAAAATGATCCGTTGGCCATTTATTACTGGATAAATTATCTGTTATCCAGCTGACCTATCTTCCGCGCCCAACCGACCCCCATTTACTTAAAAATACCATTATTCTCCCTTTTCTCACCATTTACCACTCATCGCACCAGATAATTTTTTATGCCGTATACTCCTCCGTTACAGTCAGTTGCCCTCATGCACGGTCAGTCGCCCCCACTAACGTTGCGTTTTCTTGCAGGTACTGTTGCAGAAATGGCGCCAAAGTCCAAATAAGCAGAAGGAGAGGAGAATCCATTTCTCCCGCCTCTTATCGACCTTGACAGGATCCCACTGGTCGACAAAGACCGATTAATCACAGATACAAAATGTGATTTTGATTTCTTAGACCTTCAGTCGTGGCTCAGGGAAGTTTTAATGGACCAGAGCGATGAAATCAGGCTCTGTGAGTCCAATTTACCCCTTTACCTCTTCCCTCAGATCAATCCTTTCCCAGAATTCGCTCTCAGGTGCCAAGCCCACTACATTCCCGAGCAAAGAGTCGTCGTCTCCTCGTCCAGAGAGATCCTGTTCCTCATCACGCCCGAATCCATAGACCAGATGATGCAAATTTCCCGAGCTGACTCTGCATCACCTTTCAACCTGGAAATTCTTACAGCATTATACCAAAAAATGACCTTCCCCCAAAGAGCTCAAATATTCGAGCTTTTCCTTCCCCCATCCACTCAATTTCCCTCCAAAAATCCTCCTTATCCTTCTTCCATGTTCTCGACTAAAGGAAACCAGATCATCTCATCCCTTTGTGCCTTGTTAGGATACTATTCAGACCAGTGGGTAGATGAACCCATTCTGGTTTTTCTATCCATCTTCTCTACCGATGAAAAGCCCACCACCTAGTTTGACTTCAGCACATTATTGGCAGACAATATTCACGAACAGTTCATGAATTTCGGCATGGAAGGCATGTTTAGATACTCATCGATACTAGCATACTTGTTCATCTTCTTCCAGGCGGATAAATTTGGCTTTTCCATGCAGAAGATGGATGGAGATGGTAGACCTCAGGCAGTCACAGCATGGACCTCCTTGCTCAAGCATAACTCCACTAATTTCAGTTTCAAGGAGTTCATTGACCAATTCTACCACCCTGTGGTAAGTATGCTAGGCGGCAGGCCCG
The DNA here is from genome assembly GCA_032191745.1 of Picea mariana. Lineage (NCBI taxonomy): Eukaryota > Viridiplantae > Streptophyta > Pinopsida > Pinales > Pinaceae > Picea > Picea mariana. The sequence goes on along the minus strand of JASDQU010102599.1, from coordinate 116,552 downwards.
AGCCTCAGATAAACGATGAATTTCAGAGGATCCTACATCTCTCGGAAAACACAAAGACCAGGGATTGGTACTTGTATCAAGATTACACCGAGATCAGAGTATACGGGTGCGAGTTGGAACCATATAAGCTGCTTAAGTATCTGCCTGTCAGGATTTTTTCTTTGGAATATATAAGGCAGATAATAAATTTTGATGATATCCACTTTGTGTCATTGAAGAAAAAGCAGCAGCTTAGAATCAAGGGGAAGATTGGCTCCTTCATTTGCAATAATCGTGGTGCTGGGGAAGAAGCAGACAGGCTGTTGAAGGAAATGAACTTCTCCATGAGCTTCCCATGGCATTATGATCCACGTGGGATCATCTCAGAGATGAGGGTGAAGAACAAAAACATCCCATACGTTCATGAGTTTAGGCCTAAAGTTGAGAAGTTCGCAAATCAAACAGCCTGGGAGCCAAACACATTGATCGAAGTAGAACAGCAGGATCCCCCAGCCGCTGTGTCACAAATGACCACGCCACAGGTCCCTAAAGAGAAGAGGCCTAGGCAAGACTTATCTCCACCTGTCACTGAGGTATCTTCCGAAGAATTCCAGCTGCATACCAAGAGGCCTAAGAATGTTGCAGTTCCTGGCCCGACCGGGGAAAAAGAAGCCCCATCTACTACAGTGACCAAAGTTGATATTCCACCCTTCGGTTCGAGCCTCCATAAGGGCATAACCTCAACATTGCCGAAAAAATCTACAGATTCTCCATTGACCACCCAGCCAGGCAAGGTGGCACCGAAGCTGAGTATCTTCGAAAAGTATGAGCTGATCAAGAAAAGGAACCAGACCCTGATCAGCAGTACTTGTGCCCAGTTCTGGAAGCAGACGTCGACTACGCAACATAGGTTGCTATCTGCATTCGACACTGAGAAGGGCAGAATGCATATGGAATTCCTCCAGGCACAGGTACCAGATCCCAAGGTGATCACTGACTATAAAAGGGCCACCTTTGAATTCCAGACGAGGGACGTGCACCCGATCGATCAGATGGATCTGCACAAGCAGATAGGGGAAATGGTATTTTACACACTAGCGCATGCTTCCACCACTGTGTCCAAACTGCAGGTGTCCCTGAACAATGTTCAATCACAACTCAAGTTGGAGAAGATATCGTCCTTTGCTAAGGACAACATAATCAAGAATCTGGAGGAGCTGGTCCTCAAGATCGGTTATGATCCTTCAAACGTGAAAGTAGTTGAGGAAATGATAAAGAAGAAGAATGCTGACATAGCCTCCTTGAGGAAACAACTGAAACTCCCTCCCACAGAGGATTCGCAGGCGAAGGAGATAGCAGAGAAAGAAGGAGAGAAAGATGATATGCTCAAGCTGCTCATGGAGCAGAATGCACAGCTTAAATAAATGGAAGCTGAGATGGAGAAGATATTAAAAGAGAAAGAGCAACTGAATCCAATGGAAGTCATTCCATTGAGTGCTATCCCAATTTTAGGAGTGAGCACAACATCAGTGACAGAAGTCCCATCTGTGACTCCATTGACATCCCAGGAGAAGATAGCCGACCTGACTAAGTCCATGGAAAAGATGAAGCTGTAGGAAACAGAGATCAACATGCTAAAAAAGGAGACTGAGAACCTTCAGGAACTCAAAACTTCCTTCCAGACCAGCCTCTCTAAGGAAGCGAAGGTGACAGAGCAGCTCAAGCAGGAGCTACAGCAGCTCCGGAAGCAAACAGTGGCAGGAAAGACTTTGGCTGAGGTTAAAGAGAGTGTATGGACAGACATCACTAAGTCCATGAACGAGATATGGCCCATGATCCAGATCATGTTTGAACAGAATGAATTCGTCCAGAGGAGAAAACAGGCCATTGAGAAGATCAGATCAGAATTGGGGGAGATGCCAACACAGGCAAATGAGATCATCAAGTTCCTGAATTCTAAGACCAGGGAAGAGCTGGAAGAGCTGAAAATTGAAGACAGAACAAAGACCTTCCTTGAGGTCAAAAGAGTTTTGACCAAGAGAGGATTAATTCTTCAGCTGGAAGAAAAGGTTCAGGCCATGGACCTAGGGGTACAAATATTCTTCAGTAAGATAGAGGCTCTACAGAAGAAAGGTCTACTTGGTCTGAAGGTAATCAACGATAAATTGATGACACTCCCAGACTACAAGAAGAGATTGGCCAATGTGGCTAAGGACAATTCAAAGTTTGCAGGCATTCAAGGGAGCATCACTGGCAAGGCGTTTTTAGATGCTCTTCAGTGGGACATCAGTATCCAACATGAGATTCGATACATCTTCCTCACCAAGCCTGCCTTCACCAAATACACAGAAATGGACGAACTGTATCGAAGACTACTCAAAGTCAACGTGCCCAGTCATCTCCGATGGGAGGAGCTCTGTGATCTGATCAAGTAGTAGATGAGTTGTCCCAGTCCAGTCATTTGTCCAGTCAGATGAGGTCGTGCAAAGGCTTCATCAACGGCCCACCCAGAAATCAGCGTGCAGTTACACCACATCATCAAGCAGTTCCTAGATTTAGGAAATTTGTTAAGTTAGTTAGGCTAAAAATAGATTCAGCATGTCCTAATCATTAATGACAGGATCGTTTGTAATTTGAGTTATAAATACTTCATATTTCGAAGTATTGAGGGTTGTTGATCTTCACACCCTAATGCTATCAGACTATAATATTTTTGAAGAAATATTCCATTAATAAAAAGGAGGCACTTTTACAGGATTCTTGCGTGTATTCATTGGTGATGTTTTTTGAAGGTTATTCTCACTTTGTTATCATACTGTTTTCTAAATCAAATCTTTAAGAGTAACAAATGTTGCAGGATTTATCTCGTATACCCTGTCTCTGACTCGAAAGATTTTAGTGTTTTATCTTCTGGTGTTTTCAATAAAGGAATTCTTAACTGCTTCTTTGTTGAAATTATCTTTCTCATCTTTTATGCTATTCATCATTTACGCTATTAAAGAATCCAGTGATTATATTATCTTGCCCTGTGAAAGTTTTCCTTTACGTTTCTGGTTCGGATTTCATATTTTATTAAAACACAGACTCCATAGCCCAATGGATGTGTAGACTGTCTCAACCAAATTCAAAAAACACTTTGACTACAAAACCGACCTATTTCTTTACCTAGCCTAATATTTAAAATTGGAAACATAGCTAAATTATATAGAGAGATCCCTCTCTGAAGTTGGAAGGGCTAGATCCCAACTTCAAAAGCGGTTGGATAAAGTTACCTTTTGTAGATTTCTTCTATTGTCAACCTCTAGGAAATTTACAGAGTGCTAACAAACCTAGTATTTCTTCTCGGAATACATCCTTGTATTCTCTTAATATGGGGTGGTCCTCTAGGTTTGGTTTGTCATCCTCAATAGATTCCAATACTTGTATGGCATATAAGGAACACCCCTTTCTACAATACTTTTTCATTTGAAGGGATGATATTTGCCTCAGTGAGATAGGCTTCTGAATCCCTTGGAGGGTCATCTTTATTCCTTCTTCATTTACACATACTAAAGTTTTGTGATAACATTCCAATTTAATTTTATAAGTAGCCAACCAATCAATACCAATCAAAAAGTCATAAGATCCCAGGGGAAGTACGTTAAGGGTCGCTTGGGTGGGAAATTTACCCATGATGAATTGACAGGCTGGTATGACCTCTGCCACTTTTCTTTTGGTCCTAGTGGCTAATTGTACCAACCACGATTTAACATGTCTAATTGGTTTCAGTTTACACTTATCAATAGTCTAAGGGGCCACATAACTCAAATTATAACCTGAGTCAATTAAAATAGAAACTAGTTGGTTGGCGATGATACCTTCCAGCTCCACTACTGAAGCTTGGTGGTCGGATTGATTATTGTCCAAGGCTGCATAGATTCGCGTCATGCTCTTAGCCACATCATTGACGGTGGTAGTTTCTTGGATATTGTAGACCCTTTTACTGATCTGTTGTCTGTGTGGGCAGTCCCTCAATTTATGATCCTCTCCACAACCCCAACATTTTAAGGGTTCCTTCTTTAAGTTATCAGTCTTTCCTGGGGCTTTATTCAAAGGTTTATTTCCACTTTGAGAGGGGAAATTTTGCTGATATACACTTCTAGTAGGAAGGTTGCTTCTAGAATCTTTTCCATATTTCTTGAATCTTGAGGATTTAAACCCTTTCTTCTAGAATCTCGAACTACTCCTAGTCTTCCAGTCCTTGCGAGGCCTTGTCTTACTTGCAAAATGTTCATAACAATACCTCACCTTCTGGATAGTTTCTTCTAAGTTATTTGGTTCGTCGAACTCAATCCTATCCCAGTAGGTCTGAGGTAACCCACTAATGAACCGCTACATTTTTACTTTTTTCATATTTTATGTAGGGCACATACCTCAGAAGTTCAAGGAATTTATTGACAAATTCGTCTATGGTGAGTTGCCCCAGCTTGAGTTCATAGAACTCCTTAGTATTCCCATCCATGTATTTCTCTGACAGATACTTCTTTTTGAAGTATTTCTCGAATTGTTTCCATGACAAGTCCTTCTCATGGACTCCTTTCACATTCCTAAGGTATTCCCACCAAATGGAAGCCTTCCCATTCAGGTTGAAGATGTCTATTTGAGCCTTCATGTTTTCAGAGTAGTCATGGATCTGAAGTATTTCTTTAAACCAAGAAGCCAGGATTCAAACTCTTCTCTCTTCTTAATCTGTCCATCAAAAGAGGGTGGTTTGGATTTCTTGAATTCTTCAGGATCATGATTTTTGGAATGCTTCTGCTTCTTTCCTTTCCTTCCAGAATGTGAGCTGGCTCTGCTACTAGAAGATCCTTCGGAGTTACCATCTTCCTTTCCAAAGGACTCCACCGATAAGTTTCCTCTGCCTCCAAGCTGGGCCTTCTTCGAGGTACTTTTCCCAGTGTGGTCACTTATGGAGTCATGTTTTCGGATCTCAGGTGGACTTTAAATTCTCTTCTTATGTCGTCGGCCCACATGAATGGTTGTGGGTTCATGTTGTAGTTGCCTATGTATGTCAGATAAGCTCTGTAGAAAGACTGCGTTAATTTCTATCTGTTTTTCTTGATCCTTTATAAATCTCTCGTTGTCAGCCTTGCAAATCTGTAATTCGTCCCTGAGGATCCTTACAATTTCAGCCAGATCTAGAGGGGTTTCCACCACCCTCCTTTCGTTATATTCTTCATCTCTATTGTGGGAGCCATCCCCCACTTCATGACATGTCACCATCCTTTAGTCTTGGATTTTTCCCGTGATTTACTGACTTCTCAAGTGTTGACAAAAACACTTATTGTTAGCTAATAGTTTATTAGTTCATGAACAATACACGATTCAATTTCTTAAATGCACACACATAGTAGAAATTTCATTCTTTTCTTTAATAACATTTTTAATCAGACTTTTTAAGAAAGAGGTAAGGTAGAGTGACATTCTTTTAAAAGTACTCCAAATAGAGTTTTTAAGAGACTCGTCTGTGAGCCCAAGCAGGCCAAGTGTTGTAACCATGCTCTGATACCAATTTGTAACACACCCACGATGGGGCAAAGGAAAATAAAAATAGATTAAATTTTGTCCTCCTTATAGGAACAAATCCTCTTACTCTCTACGGGTTCTAATTTGGAAAGTCCAGGACTCAGCCCGAGCCTCCGGTCAAGATTCTCCGAGTCTAAATCAAACGAGATTTTGAGACCATGACAATATCACCTCTAAATTAGACACAGGCCCTTTCGGCTTTTGTTGCAGGTCTTATGATACCCATGGCCTTCTCCTTTGTGCTTCAGCGAAGGCTCGGAGTTGGTGTTAGCCCATTTTCTCTTGGCCTCTCCTTAGATGTGACCTTGGAAATGACCACGTGATTGCAGGTGCGACCACAAGTGGTTTGGGGTCAAACTACTTTTGGGCCCGCAATCCTCCTCAAGTATCCGCGTTTCCTCCTAACAAAACCACGATTTGAATTGTGGCCCGCCCTCGATATTTTAAACTTCGTGCAACTCCTGTCCTTGCAATGCTACGGGATCGTCGATCTCGTGATCTTGACGATACTATCTAAATCGACGGTTCATATCTGCACCTCTCAAATCTACAGGCTAGATATGTCCCTCCTATATCAATGATTGTGATCTCTTTGCAATTCCGGACTTCAGGGTTTTGAAATCTCAAACCCTACTTCTTTCGTACTTCAAACTTTTGGAGCTGACGATCTATGGAAACCTGTCCTGCTTGATCAATGATCTTGATTCCACTTTGGGTGTTTGACCATTTAACCCAAATCAACAATCCTCCAACCCTCTTCTTAATTGACGGTCAAGATCTCCTTCGGGTTTCAGACTTCTGAGATCTCAAATATCATACCTTTTCCCAATGACTTTTATCCGAAGGCTACAATCCTCTGACACATGTCCTCCTAATCTGACGATAGAGGATTACTTCGGGTCTTCACCTGGAGCTCACAGATTTGTGCCACGTGTCCTTCGAATCTAACAGCTATGAATTCACTTCGGGACTTTACTCGGAGTTCACGGATTCATGCCACGTCTCCCTTGGATTTGTTGGTCCAGGTTCACTTCGGGTCTTCGGGCCTTCGGGGTTCGAAAATCTCAGTTCTCAAACTGAAACCCCACTACAATCTTCCCGGAGCTCTTGATATATTGACAAGTGTCCCCATGCCAATCGATGACTCATGACTCTTCGGCTCTTCGGGCTTCGGGTGTTTCAACACTTCAACCTTCACCTTCCTCTAGATATTTTGACCTGTTGACACGTGTCCTTCTGGATCCAATGGTCCAGATTTTCTCTGGACCTTCGACTTTCCACACTTTGGGAATCTCAAGTTTCAAACATGCCTCCTCTCGAATAGATTCATCTAGAGTCCATGATCTGTTGCCACGTTTCCCTCTAGATTGAGTGATCTAGATTCACTTTGGGTCTTCAGGGTTCGAGAATTTCAACTTTTAACAGAAAACCCTCGAACAAATTTCTCCAGAGTCCATGATTAGTCGCCACATTTCCCTCTTGACGATGGACGGTCCCAAACTGCTTCGAGACTTCAGAACTTTGGTAAGTCCTCTTCTCCTGCATGTGTAAGGTACTAAGGTTCGTCTACCTTGTTTAGATCAGACGACTGTTGAACCTCTGTGATGTGATCCAATGACCATTGTCGCTCCTCCTCATAGGCTTCTTACTTACTCCAACTTAGAAGGTTTTCTAAGTGCTCAAAGGATTCGACCTTTGCTCCTCCTGCGAGCCCGTCTCCTGAATTTCGCTTGCGCTCCTGAAAGCACTATCTCTTTTGATCTTGATCTCTTTGAAGGTTTTCGTCGTCCCACGAGCTCCTTGCATTTCAGGGATCACTTCAAACTCAGATCGAAGTTCAATGACGATCGATGGTTCATATCAATTGTAGGGTCCCAACATGCGGGTTATTTACCAAAGAGTTCGACCTCCGCAATCTGGAAAGTGCTCACTTGATTCTAGTCTAACCAGGATTGTTGATCCTCCATCCCGTCAAGGTCAACAGCGAGGGTGAATTGTGGGCCACGAACTAGCGCGTCTGCTATTTTCACCTTTACGCTCCACAGTGATTTCCCACCCTCGATCTTCGTTCATAGATCGATGATGCATATCAATTGTGGGGTTTAACTTGACCTTCGTAATACTTGACATCTTGGAGCCTCGAGCTCCAAAGTTCTTAGACCCAGGTCACCTAGATCTTCATATAACTCTGAGGCCATTATCTCCGCTCTTAGTCGGGTTTTGGTTAAGTAAATAAGCGCAAGTTTAGAGTCTCCTAGACTACTGGTCTGAAGGGAACACCTTCCCGACTCGTAGAGCTTTAAGCTCTGAATCAAGTCAAGGTAACTTGTGAGGTTACCAAATCGGTAAATATGCCCAGAGGCTTGCTTCGAATCCGTAATGACGATGTAAATTCCTGGGGAAAGCGCCTTCGAGTGATTAAACTGGGGTGTATGGAAATCTAATAAGAATTATAGGTTCTAAAGGAAACAACCACATACTCATAACTTAATCATTTAATACAGAGAAGGAAACCTTTATAGACATGTAAATACTCGCATGCATCCATTATTTACAATTCAAAACATAAGGAAAGAAAACACTTATCAGAACCATAGAGTGTGATGCAACTTTTGAAAGGGGTGCTCATTTCCACCCAACCATAGGCTTAGTTACTCCCAATGGATTTATCACTAGCCACCCTCGAGCTTAAGCCATGATGCTTTGAGATTCAATCTCTTACTTCCAGCTCAATGAAAGTTAGGGACGAAGGTTACTCTTCTTCTCCCAATACAGAAAATAGATAAGGATGAAGGTTACTCTCCTTCTCCTGGTTCAATATCTAATTTATGTGATCAGAACTCATTATTCCTCCTTCAGTCCTTCCTCGGACTCGAGAGTTTCCTCTCTTGTCTCTACGTTTTTCTTCGCAAGTCTCCCTCTATCCACCACACTTCCTTTCTTGCCTCCCTCAGCAAGATTGTGTGTGGCTCGAATTTCCCATTCTCTGGTCATGTCCAAAGGCCTTACCAATGGGAACTCTACCCCATCCCTCATTAACTCTTGAGGAGGCCTTCCCACCTACCATCCTGATGGGAATTCATTCCTGGTCAGAGGGTTGTTCTCATCTGAGTAAATTAATTCCAGCATGGTATTGGTTCAGTGGAGGTTAACACAACCATTCATGGTCCCCTCCACCACCTTTCACAACATTTCGTGGTCTCTCTCTTAGAACATCCCCTCTTTCAGCAGTCATGCAACATGTAACCATTTTCTATTAAAAATAATTAGAATTTACATTTCATCGACCTTCTACACAAGGTCCATCAAATCAAACATTCACACTTTTAAGTTTGCCATAGTTCCTTAGCCCATATATTTATATTTAGATACTGGGGGAAACAGGTTGTTACACCCCACCTGGAACTCTACTTCCTCATCCTCTTTAAATTCCTTGATCTAACAAACCTCATCTTCAAATTTTGGAATCTTGGATTTTTCCTCCTCATGAATAAAGTCTGGATAGAACTCTGCAAAAACCATGGTTTCTTTCATTGCACGGGATGGCTTTACAGAGGGAGAACAAGGATTCCTACCTCTGGGAGCCATGTCCAGAAATACATAAGAGAGAAATGAGCCTAGCAAAGTGTCTAGAAAATTAAGGGAATTCCAAATATACCAGAGTTGGGCTACACCCAGTGCGTGATCACTGCAATTTATCATCTTCATTTCAGTAAGTCTGCCTAGCAACCTATCAACATATTCATCCTCGTTAATTTGAATCATGAGTGGTTAAATAATGAGAACTTGTGGGCACATCCTCCTCTGCATGTCAAGGATCATACTCTCCAGCCAAATGAACCTCACCGCTTCCATTTATGATGTCGATTATGGGCCAGGATACAAGGTTCACATCAACAACTTTGTGAGAATGAAATGGGTTATCAGACCGTACTTCTTCACACTCCTAGCCATTACTTCTTTCAGACCTGCTTAACCCCATAATTACACCACCATGCATTTTTGTATCATCTTGTCTGATTTTCGAAAGGACATTTGGGTTGTGCTGCATGATGTTCACAACCACCTGGTGCCTAGGGCTAGGCGTTGTCTTTGTTGGGCCCACCATTTTAGCTTGGGAAGTGGAAGGAACCCTATCCGAGGATAGTTAGGGTCCCAACATAGGCCTTATTCTTAGAATGAAAAAACATCATCTTCTTTAAAAAAAAAATAGAAGCAAATATTTTTTTTGTATTAGAAGGGGTTATGGCTAAATTGCTAACTAATTAATACAAAGCTGTAAAATGAAATTGTTCGAAAAAAATTGAAATTTCCACAAAACTGCTTTCAATTTTCCTTATTTTCAAAGTTCTAAAAGTATTGGTAAGTAATTGGCTTGTATAATGCCTTACAAATTGTGCTAGCAAAAACATTATCTTATAGAACATTAGTAAATTTAGAGATTTTTGGGTTCATACTTGCTAGGGTTATTAGGTTTGCTTCTGGCAATGGATAAGAGAATTGTTGGATTTTTCTTCCTTGTTTGCTCAAAATCTTGTTGGGTTGTGTCCTCTTCTATAACTACCATTTGGTTTGGTCTAGGAGAGTGAACATAAAGGATAGAGGATGCAAATTTCCTTAGCTCCTCAAATCTAGGCCTTTGTTCCAATGCCAAATTCAATACCCTATCCTGAAGAAATATTATCTTCTCCTCAGATTCTTTTGGTTTTTATTTATTTCATTCCTCCATGATTTCCAATTGAGCCAACTTGCCTTGTGCTTTTCCACCTATTATTTTTCCCTGATTAATTGTATTTTCATGAATTGAATGTCCTTGGAGTAGTTTTGCTCCCATTCCTTCCTCAACTCTCCCACCTCCTCATAAACATATATATACATTCTTGTTCATCATCTAAGTGCCTTTAACACCTATCGACAACTCTTTGGATATCATAATTTTCACAAAAGGCACAACAATTGGGATGCCCATGGGGGTTAGCCATTGTCCTAGACTTTGAACTATCGACGAAAGTAATATACCTGCAATCTTGAATTCGAACCCTGAACCTTGAGCTAACCCTAGTCCTTGATAACCAACGGTAAAAGGGTTGGCGAGATGATACTCCAATATACAAGAAAAATAACAAAGACC
>JASDQU010102599.1:85929-99028 GCA_032191745.1 Picea mariana | reverse complement strand
CTTTCCTCTGGCGGGCCCCTCTTTATATGTGGCAACGATCTAATGGCCCCACATCCCATCATTTCCTGCTGTCTGACATACCATCGTCACCTCTAGACGTCACCACCCACCTTTCCTAAAATATTCATGTCCCATAACTACTGTCATTCCTTCCCCCCTTTGTCACTCTTGTCAAGCCCCCTCATTATGACCTTTACCCCAATCGATAGCCGCCATGTCACCTGTCCATGTCCCTCAGTCACCGTCACCTGCCATATCACACTCTAAGTGATCCGTTGGACATTTATTACTGGATGACCTATCTGTTAACCAACTGACCTATCTCCCGTGGCCAACGGCCACCCATTTACTCAAAAATACCCTTTTCTTCCTATTTTCACCATTTGCTCACTCATCGCACCAGAGAGATTCCCCCCATTATCTCCTCCATTACAACCAGTTGCCCCCACTGACAGCCACCCCACTAACGTTGTTTATTCTTGCAGGTACTGTTGCAGTAATTGCGCCAAAGTCCAAACAAGCAGAAGGAGAGGATAATTAGTTCCTCCCGCCTCCTATTGACCTTGACAGGATCCCACTAGTCGACAAAGACCGATTAATCGCAGATACAAAGTGCAATTTTGATTTTGCAGACCTTTAGGCGTGGCTCAAAGAAGTCTTTCTGGACCAGAGTGATGAAATTGGACTCTGGGAGTCCAATTTACCCCTTTACCTCTTCCCTCAAATTCATCCTTTTCCAGAGTTTTCCCTCAAGTGCCAAGCTCACTACATTCCTGAGCAAAGAGCCATCATCTCCTCGTCTGGAGAGATTATTTTCTTTATCAGACATGAATCTATTGACCAAATGATACAGGTCCTCCGAGCCAACTCTACATCACCCTTCAACCTGGAAATTCTTACAGAATTATACCAGAAAATGACCTTCCCCAAAAGAGCTCAAATATTCGAGCTTTTCCTTCCCCCATCCACTCAATTCCCCTCCAAAAATCCTTCTTACCCTTCCTCCATGTTCTCGACTAAAGGAAACCAAATCATCTCATCCCTTCCTGCTTTGTTAGGATACTATTCTGATCAATGGGTAGATGAACCCATTATGGGTTTTCTATCCATCTTCTCTACCGATGAAAATCCCACCACCCAGTTTCATTTCATCACTTTTCTGGCGGACAATATTCACGAATAGTTCGTGAATTTTTCCACGGAAGACATGTTCAGATACTTTTCCATACTGGTGTACTTGTTCGTCTTCTTTCAAGCGGACAAATTCATGTTTTCCATGCAGAAGATGGATGGAGATGGTAGACCCCAAGCAGTGACAGCATGGACCTCCTTGCTCAAGCACAACTCTAGAGAGTTCATTTTCAAGGAGTTCATTGATCAGTTCTACCACTCTGTGGTAAGTATGCTAGGTGGCAGGCCCAAGCCTCAGATAAATGATGAATTTCAAAGGATCTTGCATCTCTCGGATAACAAAAATATGGGGGACTGGTATTTGTATCAAGATTACATCAAGATCAGAGTATACGGGTGCGAGTTGGCACCATATAAGCTTCCCAAGTATCTGCTTATCAGAATTTTTTCTTTGGAATATAAGGCATATAATAAATTCTGATGATATCCATTTTGTGTCAGTGATGAAAAAACAACATCTTAGAATCAAGGGGAAGATTGGCTCCTTCATATGCAACAATTGTGGCACTAGGGAAGAAGCAGACATGATACTGAGGGAAATGAAGTTCTCCATGAGCTTCCCATGGCATTGCAATCCATGTGGGATCATCTCAGATATGAGGGTGAATAACAAAAACATCCCATATGTTCATGAGTCCAGGCCTGAAGTTGAGAAGTTCGCAAATCAGATAGCCTGGGAGCCTAACACATTGGTTGAAGTAGAACAATAGCATCCCCCAACCACTGTGTCACAAACAACCATGCCACAGGTCCTGAAAGAGAAAAGGCCTAGGAAAGAGTTATCTCTTCCTGTCACAGAGGTGTCATCAGAAGAATTCCAGTTGCATACCAAGAGTCCTAAGACTATTTTAGTCACTAGCCTGATCGGAGAAAAAGAAGCCTTGTCTACAACAGTGACCAAGGTTGATAGGCCACCCTTCGGTTCAAGCCTCCATAAAGTCATAACTTCAGTATTGCCGGAGAAATCCAGAGACTCTCCATTGACCACCCAGCCAGGCAAGGTAGGACCAAAGTTAGGTATCATTGAAAAGTATGAGATGATCAAGAAAAGGAACCAGACCTTGACCAGTAGTACTTGCGCCCAATTCTGGAAGCAGACGTTGACTGTGAAACATAGGATGTTGTCGGCATTTGACACCGAGAAGGGCAGAATGCATATGGCATTCCTCCAGGCACAGGTACCAGATCCAAAGGTGATCATTGACTACAAGAGGGCCACCTTCAAATTCCAAATGAAGGACGTGCATCCGGTTGATCAGATGGATCTGCATAAGCAGACAGGGGAAATGGTCTTTTACACGTTGGCGCATGCTTCCACTACTGTATCCAAACTACAAGTGTCCCTGAACAATGTTCAAACACAACTCAAGTTGGAGAAGATATCATCCTTTTCCAAGGACAATAGGATTAATACTTTGGAGGAGCTGGTCCTCAAGATCGGTTCCAATCCTGCGAACATGAAAGCAGCGGAGGAGATGATTAAGAAGAAGAATGCTGACATAGCCTCCTTGAGGAAATAGTTGAAACTCCCACCCACATAGGATTCGTAGGTGAAGGAGATAGTAGAGAAAGAAGGAGAGAAAGATGAAATGCTCAAGCTACTCATGGAGCAGAATTCACAGCTAAAGGAGATGGAGGCTGAGATGGAAAAACTAGTAAAAGAGAAAGAGAAACTGAAACCAATCGAGGTCATTCCATTGAGTGCTATTCCAATTTCAGGAGTGAGGACAACACCAGTGAAAGAGGTCCCATCAGTAACTCCATTGACATCCCTGGAGAAGACAACCGACCTGGCTAAGTCTATGGAAAAGATGAACCTGCAAGAAACATAGATCAATAGGATAAAAAAAGAGATTTAGAACCTTCAGGAACTCAAATCTTCCTTTCAAACTAGCCTCTCCAAGGAAAAGCAGGTGACAGATCAACTCAAACAGGAGTTACAATAGCTCCGGAAGCAAACAGTGGCAGGAAAAAATTTGACCGAGGTTAAATAAAGTATATGGATAGACATCACCAAGTCCATGAATGAGATATGGCCTATGATACAGATAATGTTTGAGCAGAATGAATTGGTATAGAGAAGCAAACAGGCTATCGAGAAGATCAGAGTAGAATTGGGAGAGATGCCAACATAGGTGAACGAGATCATAAAGTTCCTAAATTTTAAGACCAGGGAAGAGTTGGAAGAGCTGGAAATTGAAGATAGAACAGAGACCATCGTTGAGGTTAAAAGAGTTTTGACCAAAAGAGGATTAATGCTTCAGCTGGAAGAAAAGGTTCAGGCCATGGACCTAGGGGTACAAAGATTATTCAGTATGATTGAGGCTCTACAAAAGAAAGGTCTACCTAGTCTAGAGGTAATAAATGATAAATTGATGAAACTCCCAGACTACAAGAAGAGATTGGATGATGTGGCTAAGGACAATTCAAAGTTTGTAGGAATTCAAGGGAGAATCACTGGAAAGGCATTCCTATATGCCCTTCAGTGGGACATTAGTATCCAACACAATATTCGATACATCTTCCTCACCAAACCTACCTTTGCAAAGTACATAGAAATGGATGAAGTGTATCGAAGGCTACTCAAAGTCAACGTGCCCAGTCATCTTTGATGGGAGGAACTCTGTGATCTGATCAAGTAGCAGATGAGCTTTCCCAGTCCAGTCAGTTGTCCAGTTATATGAGGTCGTGTAGAGGCTTCATCAACGATCCACCCAGAAATCAATGTGCAGTTACACAACATCATCAAGCAGTTCCTAAATTTAGGAAATTTGTTAAGTTAGTTAGGCTAAAAATAGATTTGGCACATTCTAGTCATTAATGACAGGATCGTTTGTAATTTGAGTTATAAATACTTCACCTTTTGAAGTATTTGGGGTTGTTGATGTTCACACCCTAAAGCTATCATAATGTAATATTTTTTAAGAGATCTTCCATTAATAAAAAGGAGGCACTTTTACAAGATTCTTGCGTGTATTCACTGGTGATGTTTTTCTCTCTAAGTTGAATGTTATTCCCTCTTTGTTATCATATTTTTCTCTAAATCTAATCTTTAGAAGTAATGAAAGTTGCAGGATTTATCTCGTATACCTTGTTTCTGACTCGAAAGATTTTAGTGTTTTATCTTCTGGTGTTTTCAATAAAGAAATTTTTAACTGCTTCTTTGTTGAAATTATCTTTCTCATTTTTTCTGCTATTCATCATTTATGCTACTGAAGAATCCAGTGATTATATTATCTCTCCCTATGAAAGTTTCCCTTTGTGTTCTTGGTTTGGATTTCGTATTTTATTTAAGACACAGACCTCATAGCCCAATGGATGTGTAGACTATCTCAACCAAATTGACAAATACTATAATGACAGGTGAGTTCCTGGTGAGTTCTAGGTGGAACCCCTGTGCATTCTGGACTGGAGAGAAATAACACTTCGAAATAGAGTTGTCGCTCAGGTAAAGGTGCAATGGAAGCACTTTAGCCCTGAGGAGGCCACTTGGGAGTTGGAAGGAGATTTGCAGAAATCTCATACAACCCTGTTCCAGGAAAGGAATGAACAATGAGGATAGTGTTTTATTTAAGGGGGAAAGGATGTGACATCCCCCCAAAAATAAATAAAATAAAAAATATTTTTTGAATTTAAATTACTGGAAATTTGTTCCCATTTTTAGTAAATTCAAAATTGGAATTTTTTTCCATTTATGGCAATTCTGAATTTCGGATTTTATAATTGTAATAAATGATTTTGACTGTTGGGCAGAAATCTGATTTGGCCCAACTAGATATTGGACTATGACACATGTATGAAAAACATGATATTTTATATTGATTGCAGGAGACAAAGGGGACAACCATGTTAAATTTTAGCTAACCATGACTCCATCAAAGGGGAACCTATTGGAACTACCTCTAGGATGATTTTAATCAAGGAATTGGCCACTAGCAACCCCTGAAAATTTGGGATTTAGAAAGATGCGAAAATTCCCATAGGAGGGAAAAGACCTAGGAAAATGGATAAATAAGCATATGTGAGGAGCAGGACGTTGCCAAGTATGCTGGGGAAAAAAACTATTGATTTTTTCCTTTGCTGCTATGAACACTGGATGAGTGTAGGCAAGGAGGGAATACTGGTTCAAGGGATATTGCGGAAGAGGGGTGTCTAATTTTTCCCTCATGGACTCATGGTTAGGCTAGGGGGTGAACCGTGCAAGTGATCTTGGCTATTCAGTTCTATGGTTGGGAGGAACGTGGCTGTTCCCTTTGTTTTTTCGTGAGTTTAGTTCATATATGCTACTCTAAACCCTACCTGTTCAAGTGTCTTTATATCTATGGTACTGAACATGTTAAATCTGTAGTGAATTAGTTCCTAGTTATCTATTTTAAATAATCGTATAATTGTTGTGTGTTATTTTCGTACAGAATTTCAATATCTCTGTCTCTGTGGAGTGTTTTCTTGTTGTAGATATGGTGAGATCCTTCAAGTTAGCATGAATCCAAAGACATAGACAAAGGTTGTTCGATGACTACAGTCTAAAACTACCTTCCTAATTTTAAATCTGTTGAACAAAAGGAAATTTATTTTCCTGTTTAGTATAATCGGTAGCCAAGTGTACAATTTCCCTATGGAGAAATTATTTTTCTGTAGATAACTAGTATACAATGAACCTTCACTAATAAGTATACAAGTTCAAACTATAGGCAAAATATCCTGCAATAATGAGATTATATTCGACATACTTGCAGACATGTATAGGTATAATAAGAATAGAGACATATTATATGATGGATAATCTTTATAAATGATGCATTAACGCTGAGGAAAAACCAACTATAAACAAAGTCGGGTAATATGCTTATATGTGTGTGTGAATATACTCGCAGGAAAATAATCCAGCAAATCCACAGACCCCAATATTGAGCGTTGAAACATGGATACTATGGTAGGGCTAGTAGTCTTAGTGCCGGATCAAACTAACTTACTTCTGGTGTGGGATCAACCAAATTCTAGATTAATGGCTGGATTAGGAGCAGAAATAAAAATATAAATTACATAGCACATATACGGTGCAATCTGTAATCCTCGACAAGTTAGGGTTATTATATGTACGAGTCACGAGTGGGGAAAGCGAGGCTTAGGCTCATTTCCTACCTTTTCCGTGTCATTCGTATAACAAAACTAAGTACCCAAACTTCAAACAAAACTCAAAGGATTTTTTTTTAATACAATCCCACAGTACCAGTGAGAGCGACCATCCCTTAACCATAGTACTTTTGTGCTAGCTGTATGTTCATTAATATACAAGCTTAAATCATTTTGAGACGACTGTGTAATTAATTCTGGGAAATTAACTAGAACAGATCAAGAAATGAAACTCATTATTAATTCCAGGAAATTAACTAGAACAATCAAGAATGAAATTCAACATTAATTCGGGAAAATTAGCTAGAAAAAATCAAGAAAATGAATTTCAACTCTGTTTGACCAAACCGAACCATCGAAATTTTTTATAAGAGAATGTTATACACATAAATGTCAGTTCCATATCCTGTTGCTACCATAGTATCCACATCAACTAAAAAGCCCAATACATTTTTTTAATCATTTAAAGAAATGGCGTTATGCATACCATGAATCCAATCACACGCAAGCTTGGTGCACTTTCATTTTACCAATCTTTAATACAAAATCTGGGTGGACCCTTAAAAACAACTAACACAGAAATGAAAAAATGGAAGATCTTCACAATCTTAAGATCGAGTCGTAGCCTCGATCAACAATGCCAGTAATAACTTGGACAGAGGGTTATTCGTAGTTGGAACCCGAGTACCTCTTGGAAGAGTGAAGAGTGAATTCCATTCCACGGTGTGAGCACACTCTGCATAAAACAAGGAAAAACAATAAGAAGGTGAATCCAATAAACAATAAAACAACCCTTAAAGGAAGAAAAAGAAATAAGAAAAACTTATATGTAATAACAGTTTCTTTAACCTTCGCCATTTGCGCTCAGCCCATGTGCTCCCAGACTGAGGAGGGAAGAGGGGCTTGTGCCTCCCTGATGGGTACCCTCGCACAGCAAAGGGGACCATCATTAGTGACAAATACCAACTTTTAACCCAAAGAAAATCATGTACAGAGGTAACATGCGTATAATGAGCATAAAGGGATAATAACATAAATCCATTGTAATAGTTTAATTATAAACAGAAAAGATTAAACCACCTATGGACTATAGGACAACCCATATTATCGGCATAGTAATACCAGTGAGTGTGAGGTTTAAACACAGGACCTTTGTTTAGTTCCATACTGTACCAAGAGGTCTTTTACACATAGGGAAGCCAGATACATACACTATCAACTAGGTGTTAACCGATGAAGGAAACACATCCAATATGGATTTTTCAGTTAATAAGCAAACAAATAGAATATCTTGGATGCACAGACATTGAGATAAGACCTTCCACAAAGCAACATGGCTCGGCTCAACAGGAGAGCCAGTACAGGGAGGGGATTAACTACGAGAGCACTAAACCCTACTGGAGAATCCCATGTCCCTTTTGCTATTTTTTAACACCGATATAAAACAAGAAAATACTCTGCTTGTATACTGTAGTTACTGAGAGTTACTCGACAAGATAGAAAATAAAAAGAACCTGACTGAAAATCACAACCAAGTCGACTTACCGACTTACAGGGTGGTCTGTCGAGGAGTCAGCTGCCAAGAACTACCCCACTTAGAGCAAGGTCCAATTTCATAGAGGCATAACCACATTACTAAGACAGAAAACTAGAACAGAGTTTAATCGGGAGCTTTCCTTCCCATTCATCAAGCCAAGACCAAATTGAAGTGAGAGCTATAGGATAGCCTTCGCATGGAGTAATGGAGGATGAGTGGGATCGTACCTAGCCATGTGAACAATGGTAAGTGTCGGAATTTCATTGGGCACACTGATTGAACACTGTATCGATTTGACTTAACTCAGAGCACCATAAATGTTGCAGACAGGTCTTTAAGGCGAGGGGGATTCCAACCGGTTGTGTTGCTCAAAGAATTTATGGCAAGAAACCCGAATGGCCTACGTAGGGTTAAACCTTTATCACCTGGTTACACCAGTTATGCGTTGAATCTCAACTACCTTTACATTAACCATATCCTACTTGAAGTTTAGCCACTCATGCTTATTCTTTTGTATAGTGTAGTGTCTAATTTTTACCCCAAAGGGGTTTGTTTTAAAAGTATGCCGAATGGTGATAACCTTTTCACATAGACCTTCTATTAACATGTATAAAAGGTCATTTATCATAATACCTCACACCTATGACCTTTGTTTTTAGGGATTAGTTGGTTCTAATTACTTATACCCCTTAACTCTTAAAGAGGGTTTTGGAAACGATACGATGGGTATTACCATGGTGTAAATAACAAACAAGGTATCCCTAGCTATGTACCTATGATCGCTTATATAACTCAGTACCGAAATAGGGAAGGTGACCATATAATAAATATCGATTAGAGTCGTAAAGACAAGGGACTATTGTACATCAGGGTTGACGACTGACTAAACTTTAAGGACAAAGTATCAACTCAAAGTACCCAATAAAAAGAGTAATTAAATAAAAGATTTTTTTTTATGTAAATTTTGAGGTACATTACAGGATCCCCTCTGGAAGCCAGAATATCCCAGCATGTGTCTTACTGGTGCCTGATGCTATTGTGGTCCCGATGAAACCTACCCTATTGGTCTCACTAGGGTCATAGTCTGGCCCCCGCTGATAAGATCCTCCTTTGCTATGAGGGCCTTCTCGACGACATCATGCAAGGTTTGAGGCATCAAAATCCTAACCTTTGCACGCAGGTTGTCGTTAAAGATGAACATGAGCCTGTTGACCTTAAGTTTCTCAGTGTTAAGGTGCAGAGCATACTGAAGTATCTCCATAAAATGGGCCTCATACTCAGGCACCATACGACCTCTCTGTCGTAAGGCATTGAAATCATTGAGCTGACACTCAATGAATTCCTCTAAAAGGTACCTCTCTCGGAACTGTTCCTCGAACAGTTCCCAAGACACGTCTTCGATGGCCATGTTTAGCTATGGTAGGAGCATCTTCCACCATAGAAGACTGCTCCCCTTCAGTTGAAAGACTACCATGCAGACCTTCATGTTGGAGGTATAATCATGAAGTGCGAAGCACATCGCCATGTTATCCAACCATGCCTCAGTGACTGCGCCATCCGGGCCACCAAAGAAATTGGGAAATTTGACCTTCTCGAGTTCACGGTGAATGATACCAATATCGACCAGAGCACGCCATGGAACCTCTGCAAGTGCCGACACCCTAGCCTCATCTCTGTCCAAACAACTGATCAGTGCCTTAGACATGCGCTAAAAAGATCTCATCATTCTGACTAGATCGCCAACTGCTATATGCTCCTGTCTGAGAACCTTCTCTTTTCTTTGGGGGTTAGACCCCTCAGGCATGGATGCTACTGGAGGCATTGTGCCTCCTCCCCTCGCACGCCGTCATCTGCCTCCACAACTTCCTCTAACCATGATTACCTACATGCACACAAGTCAACTCAATCAACAACAATATAATCAGTCATATCAACTAAAGTCGTAGTTATCAAAATTCATGGGTTGAACCCACTCTGATACCATATGTAACGAACCTCCCTTCATTACGACATTAACCTCTCACCCAAGTGATTTTTTTTTTTTTTTGGGGGGTCTGTGCACATGTGTGCAAGGGTATTAAATAAATTCGACATCTACATCTAAAAACGATGATGAACATGACACATACAATTGCAACAAAACATGACGACCTAAGATGCACACCAAGCATCTGAAAGCAATGAACAAAAATCAACCGGAAAATACAAGACGAACTACCCACATGTCCTACCCTATAATGGTTAGGACCTCTAGGACACATAAGAAACTCTCAAGCCCAGGTTCCCATCGATTTTGACCATTTAAGGTCTTAGGGCTGGTGACTATTCTAAGGAACAAGGAGGTGTCTACATCCTGCCCGAGACAACAGACCAAGCAATTAAATGTTTACTACCAAGTACAACAATAATTAAATGAACAATCACGCCCTCTACGGAAGGTGAAAGTCAAAAGGAATCTGACAACAACCAACCATTAGTTAAGACTCGACATTACCTATGACTCAATTGGCAATAATTACAGATCAATCACTCCATTTAATTTCCATTAGTCGACGAGTTACCAAATCCATCCTTAAAAATAATGTTAATTCAATTAATTGCAAATCCCCATTTACTAAATCATAATAAATTATTGTACTTAGTTCAAGACATTACATTTTATCTGTTATCAATGATAATAAAATTTCAACATCATTACCATAAAATAATAACCACATTACATTTTATATTACAATAACTAAATAAAATGAAAATCACATTAGATCTTATATGTTATCTATAACAATTACACTAACATTACCATAAAACAATAACAACATTAACATTAACATTACCATAAACATTAGCATTAACATTAAACATTACATTACATTAACATTACATTAACATTACCATAACACAATAATAACATTGAAAATTAGCGGCCCAACCACTATGCCAATTAAAAGAATAAAAATCGGCCACAAGAAACTAACGGTTGTGAGTGCATGCCAGAAATCAATGGGAAACTTATGAGCGCATGCCAGAAAATCATGAAATCAATTTGGTAGCTAACAATTTGGCTACTAACTTGCTCAACAAGTATCGAAAAGCTAGAATCAACCTAGCAACCATCAAATGGAAACTTTATCCTGATAGCGTGGAGACACCTTTAAAACAAAACAAAAGGTTGTACGTATGTTTTAGAATCTCGAAGATGGTGAGGTTCCTGTTTACTGTCAAGGTGGTTTCTGCAGTCAGTGGAAGGTTAATAGAGTCATAGAGGGAGGATGCAAACAACAATGACATAGGCGAAAATTTAAATGGTTGCAGAGGCGAAAG
Organism: Picea mariana; assembly: GCA_032191745.1. NCBI lineage: Eukaryota > Viridiplantae > Streptophyta > Pinopsida > Pinales > Pinaceae > Picea > Picea mariana. The sequence goes on along the minus strand of JASDQU010102599.1, from coordinate 87,846 downwards.
TTATGAGTTTAAATGGTATCGGGTCAAACTTTAAAACGAATTACAATCCAAAAAGATGGTAAGCATGCAAGTTCATTTAACTATAGGTAATACTCTACAATTCAAGGTTCCCCTGGATGTAATATAACTTCTAACAATAATAAACTCCATGAGGGCAGAGACCAGTCAATGGAGCGTTGTCCTGTACACAGTTATGTTCTTGAATAAACACCAAAAAAAAGGAGAAAAAGGGTAAAATCTGAGTAATAAATGAGGTAAGGTAAAGGCCCAAGGTTTACATTCTTTATAGAGACATCTTAGTCAATGCTAGGTAAGGAATACGCATTGCATCCCACTGCATGCTAAACGATGCATGTACAAACGCCTAAGAAATGCACAGGTCGGAAATGGTAGATTCGCTCGCCAAAATTACATAAAGGAATAAAATACCCCGGTGAAATTGCTAGGATGAATCTTCAAAAGTAAATTTACAATTGATTGGCCATTATGCATTGTCTATAAATCATTTCATGAGTTTGCTATCAGGAATGCCATTGCTATCATGGATTTGCTTTAAAAATTGTTTTCATCAATGGAAATTCATAGCTATTACACATTAACACACAGTAAAAAAGATTCACTACGATTATGTTGCTTCCATGTACAACAACAATGAATTATAATTATACCAGGGATTGTAAACAGATTAAAACTACACCACCATTAATTAAATACGAATATACCACATACATTATCTACGAATTCGCCATTATATCCATTATCTAACAAATTCAAAATTTTTCTTTATCTATTTAAATAACAGAGGTAATATATACATATCTAATGCAGAATGAATTCACCACTAAAATGCATCCATGTATATACAAAAATGCATTAACTATAACAGTGATTGTCAATGACTGTAAAACTACACATCAATAATTTAAATGTAGATATATAACATCTGGGAATGTACAACCGCGAAGAGTCACGCAGAAGCATAAGGGCCACAATGGTAAGAAATAATTATGGATATCCTAGTAAAATCATAGTGGTATCATAAAAACATTGTTTCAATGTTAGAGCTAATGCTATTGGTTTTTTTTGCCCTATTCGTGTAGTTGAAATTCAATTCTATTTACTGTAATCACCACTTCCATTGCTATAGTAGAAATAAACTGTCAATCCATCGCAGGAGTAATATGATATTGTCATGTGTCAAGCCAAGAAAACCATAGTGTGTTAACCATAAGGATCCAACCAAGGAACAATAAAACCCAACCAGAACATTGACCACCATAAGTTTAGGTAATGAATCGAATGGGCAAAGCTCAAGACTAAATTCATCCATTATTACTGTGCAGAGACAAAATTTGCAGAGAAAAAGGGCCATCAAAATAGTCACAGGGTTAAGTTGTGAGGGATGCAATGTCACACAGTGTGGGTTCATCCACTAATACATAAAACTCAGAGATAAACTTATCTGGCGAATACAAAACACAGAATAAGGAATTTCACCATCAATCAAATTTCAAGGTTATTAAATGCATCAAGGAGAAAGGCAAACTATTCGGCCAAGGAGAACAATAGAGGTAGACGGTTGAGTTCATCCTTCACTTCACCATCCTCGCACAGTAAAGCAAGGCATTGAGATCCATAGGTCTTTTAATGCTAAGGCGACGACCATAGATCAAGCTCATGGCCGACTGCTCAGGAAAGGAATGGTGTGCTAGGGATGAAGGAAACAATTGCAAGGGTCTCATTCAAACACCACAGGGCTGTCAAGTCATGTAGGAATGAAGACAATGGGAGATCAATCAACCAAACAATCAACTAGGCTAAGAAAAAGGGTCCATTATCAATCTAAGCATGCAATCCATTTACGATCAATATTCAGTTCCAGGCATAAGTCCTAATGCATTCTACTCTAGAAAATAA
>JASDQU010102599.1:68648-85230 GCA_032191745.1 Picea mariana | reverse complement strand
AGCTCTTAAATGTGGATTCCTTACTAAGTTGACTTCCCGCTTTTTCCCTTAAGTTCCCCTTTTTCCTTTTTATGTTACCTCCTTTCCCCAGTTTCCTTTTTTTTTTTTTCCCTCTTTCCCCTTTTTAATAGAGGTCAAAATGGAAATTGTGGAATTTAACCCCCTTTTCCCCTCTTATCCTTAATTTAGTATTTTAAAATTATCCAAAAATAAAACCATTCATTCCCCCTTTTTCTTTTAAATTTTAATCCATAGATATAAATATATGTATATTTTTGTGAATAACTTAAATTTCTTATTCCCCCCTTTTATGACAATATTTTAACTAAGGTTATAATTATTAATTATGTGGTTTTTTATTTTTTTTAAATATTATTATCTTTTTTTAATTTATCTTTTTAATTTTTTTTTTTTTTTTTTTAAGATAGACAAAATTTACCCCTAGCGAAATTTTAGACTTAGAACTTAGATTTGTACTGGGTGACTTTTAATTAGGGAAATTGTTTTTAAAATTTCTTAATGAGTTAATGTATTAAGGCCAATAGGTTCATCCTCTATCATCATCAATGCGACGTGCCCTTCAGGATGCACTAGGTGCTCCAAGGTTGCCACTCGCCTCATCTATTCCCTCGTGCGATGTGCCCTTTAGGACGCACTATGTGCTCCAAGAGTGCCACTCGCCTCTTGAATGATTGCTAGACATCAATAACCCCTCGAGTCAACACTCCAATAGGTGAACTTGTGGGAGACCAAGGGCTTCTAAGGAATAAGGCCCCCGCCTTATTGCATGCCCCTTAGAATCATCGTGAGTGACTATTGGAGTCTACCCTCATGACATCGTGGGTCCTCTCGAACTAGGTAATCGTTAACCTACAGTTCGATCCACGACGAAAGTGATAGTAGGCCGTGGTAGGGGTGTTGTCCATAACTCTCCCTCAACATCTCTGGTAGTCATGTGTGACACCTTTACCCCATATGTGAGTCTGGTCGGAAAGCTATCGTTAGCTTGCATCATCAACAAATCACGTCAGAACATATCCACATCATATAATTTAATCATATGCACTAATATCACAGTAAAACAATCAAACCCCAATGGCACACTCCCTGACTCGATCCAGAGTCCAAGGGGTTCCATCGATGCCTTCGCATCCTCAAGGTACAAAACCCTGCAGACTCAGTAAAACTAAGTCAATAGCACCTGTCTACATCAAAGCGGTAAAACAACATGTCATCATCCCATAATGCCTCATAATCAAAATCAAAAGTTTTAATAGCATAATATTTTGGATCACTTGTGAGCAAGTGTCCTCAAAGAATAAGTTTTCTCAGTGCGCTAGAGCAGGATGTTACATCAAGGACTATGTAACAAATATCAATTGTAAGAAGATTCAAATAGGACCTAAGAACCTTATGTTATTACCTTAACCATGGATGGCATAAAACTATCATTCAATAGTCAAATTGTTACATTAAATTGTCATGCATCATGTGTACTAAGGGCTTGAGCCACCACAAAGGAAACATACAAAGAATATTTGTCTTATGAACAAGATATTGTACTATACATTTTGAGTTTTGGCATAGAAATTTTTCTTATAGACTACACTACATTGAACCATATAAGACCTACACTCCTTCCAAACCATGCAACACCATTCAAATTAGACACATTCTTGCGATGAATTAGCTATACTATTGACGAACTTTTTTCATCAATAGTATAGCTAATTCATCACAAGACTATTTACACTTGTCTCTCTTGCAACGATATCAAATGATGCTTGGATTCATTTCATATTTGGTTTATTAACATGAAATTAAAATTTGATACTTTGCAAGCTAGATGGACCTTGAGTCAAATACAAATATGAAATTTGGAATCATTAACATATCTACTAGAACATGTTCAAAACCTGCGGGGACAAAAAATCCAACCATGTTAAGGGTTGGTGTGGCTGAGGCCGGGTGCGATCCCCGGGTGATTTTGACGGCTTAGATGCCCCTGAGTCGCGGTTTCTCAAGCCACAGGTTAATCGCAGGTCCTGCACAAATTAACAAACAAAAAAAAACATATCTACTAGAACATATGAAAAATAGGGTTTATGGTTTACATGATGATATAATGATGGAAGAAAGTGGGTGTGTGAGTGAAATTTGAGTCCAGAAAACCTCCCATATCGTTAATGCATGTGAATAGTCTATCCATCTCAAATTTCAATGCATATACAAACAGTTTGAAAAATTTGAATGTTGGCCCCATTCACATGTTATTGTTGTCTGCCTCTAGTATTTATATGGTGTTGATTAAAAAATGAACTAAAAAGAGGGATTTTTCATCACAAATATGACACAGATACATTTATATACATTAATGTAGAACCCAAAAGAAAAATGAAGAAATACTAACGAAAACTTAAAACTTGCATCAACCAAATTGTGCACTTTGAAAGAAAATTAGGGTTTATGGTTTACATGATGAATTTATGATGGAATAAAGTGTGTGTGTGAGAAACATTTGAGTCCATAAACCCTCCCACATCGTTAAGACATGTGAATAGTCTATCCATGACGAATTTCAATGCATACAGAAACTGTTTGAAAAAAATTCAATGTTGGCCCCATTCACAGGTCACTGTTGTTGGTGTCTAGTCCTCGTACAATTTTCGTTCCTTGTTCCTTGTAAAATTCATTCGAAATTACACATGTCCCCACATTTAGTACTATAAGGGAGTATTTTTATTGCGTTTATTAAGCAATCAACGAAAAAGAAGGATTTTTCATCACAACTATGACATAGATACATTGTATATACATTAATGTAGAACCTGAAAGAAAAATCAAGAAAGACTGATGCAAACTTAAAACTTCCATCAACCAAATTGTGTACTTTGAAATAAAATTAGGGTTTCAACAAAAATTCTATAGAAATGAAAAACACATTCATCGAAACTTCGTTGATGCAATACTATGACAACAATATTAATGAAATCTTATACGATCATGATGGTATAAAAATGAAAGAGCTCTTGGTTTCAAGAATAATTTATCCTCTATTGAGCAAGGCCAACCACGTGAAGGTGGAAGCCCATATGGCCTGTCCCCTCCCCCTCACATCACTCTCAATTGATCCCCAAAACCCAATCTATAAAATATAAAATAATCGAAAGCAACATCCTATTAAGATTCATGCATAGAAACTACAAAAACAAAAATTAATGAAGGTACATGAAATTGTGTGTTTCTAAATGATATTTTTAGTATATGAGGTACTTTAGTATATTGGAAACTATTTTCAGGTTTCATATAATAATTAAACAACATGTAACATAGGATATAAAAACGTCGCATAAAACTTAAAAACATGTAATTAACCCATGGCATTATAAGTAAATTATTTTAAGAGAATAATTCATACACATTAAAATATTATATAGTCATGTACCTAATCCCACCTCAACATCTGTGTAATCATCTTTATTCTATATCTTGATCTTCTTCATCGAACTCAACATCTGTATCATCATTCGGTTCAGAATTGATGTTGAAATGATTGGTGATATCATCATCATCATCAATGTCATTTTCAAGAATATTTTCATCGACATAATCATCAAGAATTGAAATATTGTCTCCTATGCCTGGATCATGATCTTCTTCTTCATCATCATCTATCGACCGTACATGATCTGTCATCTCTGTCTGATATGTCGAATCGTCTTCTTGATCTTAAATATCATATTCTTCCTATAAATTATTATACTTAATTAGCCTTCCTCTTGGATCATATTTAACCAAAAATGACCAATCCCTCTCACCTAGAAAATTTGAGTAAAATACATGCTCACATTGACTTGGAAAAACATAAGGATCATGTCCTCTTTCAAAAACCATTGTTTTAATCATTTAAAATACATAGGCATGTTGAATAATAGTTCTTTTCTAATCACGTTCATGCATTTGTACCCTATACCATTTGACATCGAACAAAACTGATTTGACGGAATTAAATTCACACTCAAGTATATCATTTAAATAACCATAGCATCTATTTTTAGATTCTCGGGGATGTCTGTCACTCCTATAGGAAACATTAATGACCTATTATACTGCAGTTATCTGACTATCAGAAGTTTTCCTCATTTCACCCAATTGTTTGACGAAAAAATTATGACCACTGCACCACATAGCCTTGTGGTGTTTCAACTGCAATATGCCATATATGTAAAAGATGCATTATCAATTAATAAATTAACATATATGTTTATATAACTTCGAAAGTATCTGAAAAATACAGTACACATGTATTCACATTAATATAAGATAAAATAACTGAATAAAATGGGTGAATTTGCTTACCTGTCCATCTTTCAAACCATATGTTAAATCAATTTCCCTTTGCATAACATTGGCATCTCTGTTACAATGAGCTTCTCTAACTAATTCAGACAGTCATTTCCATGATAACCTACCTTCATACATTCATCCATACATTCATCTAGTAAATATTATTTGCAATGTATAAATGCAGTGCATCCCACTCTTGAGCAACTCAATCAAAAAATCATAATTTACCAATATTAAATATTAGTTATAACGTCCAATATGTAGGTTATAAATTTTAATAATTTATGAAATAAATTATATTAATATATTAATGAGTATGATCATACACACAAAAAATGAAACTTTATATGTATTATTAATACATTTTTTCATTCTACCTTTCTCCAATAGATGGTCCTAATCTTCAAATATTTTGATGGAGTTCACGTCCCAAATGCGATCCACTACATACATAGTTGGTGCTGCTAATTTAGGAAGATACTGACTAATATACACCATGTATTGATATACCATATATCTCTCCACCATAGAACCCTCAGTACGTGACATTTGTCTAACCAATGCCTTCAATGATTTCAAGTGCCTCTCCACCATCCACATTGACCTTGTGTGAACAGGTCAACAAATTTCAATCTCCTCAACTTGGTGTATGAGGTAGTGTTCTTGTGCATTGAAAAATGTTGGAGGCATATAATTTTTGATTTCACACATTAGACGAGGAATTTCTCTCTTCCAATACTTTATATCATCTTCATGGATTTGTTTCAATGACAATCATTTACATGAGATCATGACACAAGAAAATAACATGTTTCAACATAACATAATATAATATATTACATTACAAGTAAAGCATGTGTCATTATATAAGTACAGCAATAATTTGAAAGAACATTTTTCATATAAATCACAACTAATTACCTTGTGTATTTTCCAAGATCATATATAACTTATTTGACGTTGTTGTCAAAATCGTTTGGGAGAGATAGCGATAGAACATATTGTAACAAAAAAAATGAATCGTTATTTTTCTCAACCAAAGTAGACAAGAAAAAAAATAAATAAATAAAGGATGTATAAGGCTAATATATATAAATATGTATACTTAAATTATTACCTTAATTAAGGTATGACAATCATCTATTTTTAACCCACCAAATTCACCTTTCTTCATGAAGATATTATTTATGTTTGAAGCAAAACCCGTGGGAAATTTAATTCTTTGAATGACCTCTTTTACATCATTGCTTTGTTGCTCTGTTAATAACCATGGAAGGTTATTTAGTTCTAGAACTCCATCTGATCTATTTCAATATCGGATCACACTTCGCATTCAATGATTGGCTTCCTGAATGTCAATACAAATTTTGACAATTTTTTCTTTGTCCCTCCCACCATCTATGATTCACCATAATGTTTCTGTCACATTCTTCCCGATATGCATTGTATCAAAAAAATTATTTATTTTTAGTTCCTCATAGTAGGGAAACCTCATGAATTGAGCGGGATAACATTTCATTCCTCATGGAAGCACATTATTAATACCTTCATGATGATTGTGGCCTTCATGAAGCATAAAATAAATCACAAAAATAATTATCAAATATGGTAAAATAAATTCAATGATTAAAATAAGAATTCAAAACATTACATGATCTACGATACAAAAATAAATTGAGTACCTTGACTATTTCTATTATATTCCAGCCTCCATAGGTCAGGTGTCATTCTTTGTGGTTTTAAACCAGTCTCTTCTTTCCCATTGAAAATATGTTTTCCAATAGTATGATACCTATGGTTCTTATGGAGGAGGTGCCTATACTCATCAAACACCACCTTTCCTAAACTTTTTGAATAATGATACTTCATCTTAGGGCCACAAACTGGACATGCAAATTTAACCTTTGTTTGAAGACCTGCAACAAATGGATTAATGTCAATTACACGATGAGATTATTTAAAAATTAAACATGCACCATGATAACATTAAAATATTATATAGTATTAAAGAGAAATATTATAATGCTACATACCACAAAAATGTCTTAGTCCGGGGGCATCATGAATTGTCCATAAAAGTATTCCACAAAATTTAAATTTATTCTCCCCGATTGGTTTAGATATGTCATACATTGTGATGCCAACCCATAACTTTAGTAGCTCGTTGATAAGAGGCTCGGTATATACATTCATATCTTCAACCTGGTACTTTCCTAATTGTTTGAAATTGCACATAATTACTATAGGAATGATATCATGTAATATATATAAGTAAATAAATAAACAAAAGACATTATGCATAAATTGAAACAAATTAAAATGTTACATTCAAAAAATTAATGTAAACAAATACCTGGAACAATCATTGTCAACATTATGTGCTCCCTCTTTATTGAAATCCAACGAGGAATGTTATTCTTGATAAAAAAAAATAGGCCACACTGAGTAAATAGACCTAAGCTCTCTGAATGGATTGACACCATCACTTGCTAATGAAAGCCTAACATTATGAGGTTCATCTTTGAAATATTCTCATTTTTCCTCAATTTCCCTAAATGTAGAACCATAAACAGGCATTCGAACAACTCCATCTCCACTTTTGTTACATGCATGGTAATCCATAAATTGTGCTATTATTTCACACATGAATAATTGTTGCAAACGTGGAATTATGGAAATATGACGAAGAACCTCTCGAGGTACCCTTTTTGTTACTTGATTGGTTCGATGTCTACTGATAAGACATTGCAGACATTTTGTTTTCGAATCATGTCGTCCATAATATATAATATGATCATCAAGACATGAATATATAGTTTGATAATCCATTCCAATGTCTTTCATAATGGCATGCAAACCTTGATATGTGCGAGGTAAAATATTTGACTATGGTAACAAAAATTCGCCTAACAATCTAAAACATAACAAATAACTAGTCAATGTAAAGGATATTAATCATAAAAATTGCATTCTTATTTTACACATTAATTAACACTAAAAAAAAATACAAAAAAATCAACATTTACGTATAATATGAGATGAAACATATTACATACCTTAGCATCTATGTCAGACAAGTGTTTGAAAAATTATTCATAACCTTTAAGTTCACTAGTAGTAATGTAGCGAAGAGAATATTTCCTCTTGATCCTTCATAAAGTCGTTTATATGCCTTTTCTAATAGAGGTTCATCATAAATACCAACATTGTCTCCATCCTCATCCGGCTGCGAAAACAAATATTGGATCATTTGATTTGTCCCATAATTTTTTTCCATGGGATCATTAACTTGATTTGTCCCATCATCTTCTTCCATGAGATCCTCATTTCCTTGGTCATGATGTTACTCATCTTGTACAACATCATTTCTACTACTACTTGGTGCAATATTCTGTGGAAAGTTAGAGGGAAATTCTAACTTTATAATTACAAACAATCATGAAAAATTAGTGTATACTATAACAAAAAATCAAACAATATATATACATATATATAATTTTATATAAAATTGACAATATAAAAATAGATAATAAATATATAGTTAACTACCATGGGACAATATGCATTTGATCTTCCATCAATGTGCCCATATTTCCTATAGTGTTTTGTAGTTGTTGCTATTAAAATTCTTACAAGACGTATGAGGCAACATTTTTTGCAAGGGCAATAACATCTACCATCACCCTTTTCACTTGCTTTACTTTTTCCCCCACCTCTAACTATATTCTGTAACATTCTTCTGCAGAAAAATGCCCATTCCGAACCATCGTTGTTATAGCAATATTTACGCGACATCTTTAAATTGTCAAATATTTATAGGTTAATTTAGGTCACTGTCGTCGCAATTGCGATGAACAGTGACCTAAATATAAATAGTTATTTGTTATATTTAGGTCACTTTGTGAAAGAGTATAACGATTATAATGGTCATATCATCGCTCTTGTGATGGACATTGACTATATCAATTTAGACTTTGTCAAAATGTATAATGGTAAATATGGATAGTATCAAAAAGTGTAACGATCAATAGTTAGCATCGCTTTTGTGACGAATACACACGTTCATCGAAATAGAGACAATAGTCCACTATCTTGATGTTTGTCTCAAAAGAGACGAAAGTTTGGTTCCATCGATAGAGCGACTAATACGGGATGGATTTAGAACAAAATTGAAAATTTGAACTTTTTCTCTTGAACTTTGCGACGAAAGAGTACTTTCGACGCAAGTAGTCGTCGCAAATTTTTCAATATGTAGTAGTGTGAGAGGAATTAGGGCTATAATATTATGGGTTAGGGTTTATCGTGAATAAAGTTTATAAGGGTTACTTATAATAAGTTTTGGAGGTAAGGGGTCATAGGTGTTAGGATTATAGAGGATAGAGGTTGTTAGTTAAATATGGTTATATCAAATATACATGTAAGGGTTTATAATATTAAGGTTTAGGGGTATTAGGGTCAGGTTTTATATATTATAGGTTTAGGTTTATAGGGTTATATGAATTAATTTTAATCAATATTATATAATATTTGATGAGGGGATCAAAATTTTCTCAATTTTCAAAGTGCTCGAAATAAGATGAAAATTGTTCCATTGCGTCCGTCTCGTTTTCCTGATTCCGGCGGTATATTTATTTTCTCAAATGGAGTCCGTATGGAGGAGATATCGCGATTTGACCGCCAAGTCAAACAGGGAAAAATTTGGGATGCTGACTGTCCCTGTCCGTACAGTTCATACGGCCACGTGGAGGGCCGTACCATCATGATGGCGTGGCATACTGATGATGTGGTGCATTTTGGTTGGATGTTCATTGACCAGTAATATGTTGACACGTGTCTGTTTGGGCGAATTATGTGAAGACACGTGGCCCAACCCAAGGGCGCCACGTGTTGCTCATTTGTTGGGCATTATTGTCATATGTAAAAGTTTATGGGGAGTCCGTGGGGTTCGACCCCTGGACTTCCCCCATTGTAAATCTTTAACACATATCCGCTAGCCAACATACCCACACATGTTCCTTGTTACATAACTCAACGCATATATATTTAAATTGGAATATTGCAATAGTTGGAAAGGGGGGCGGGTCGGGGCTAAGCCTCGACCTGTGGACATATCGTTGGACATACGACCATATATGTTGTGGCCCGAACTATTGGCGTGTTATATATATATTACATTGCAATGTATTGCAATGTATTACATTGCATATACATTGAAATATGTTAATCATTGTATTAAAAATTGCACGCGGGAAAGTTATAACTGTTGGTTAATGCGTGTGATTTGACCGGTGTATTAACCGCGCGCGAGAGTTATACCGTTTGAACGGTTGAACCATTTTTGTGCCCAACCTTTGGTCCCATGGGCCATATGACCCAGTACCGAGGCGGTTAGGGGCTGGAGGCGCCTTAACCGTTCTACGGTTTGGACCGGTGCGTGGTTACGTACAGGTCTTGGTTTTTACTCTTTAAAGAGTGTGTGTTCTAGGTTTGAAGCACAAGGGTGCGAATTGTAGAACCAAAGACATCATAGTTGAAGGGGAGAACTTCAAGGAGGCTATCTTCTTCATTTTTCAACCGTTTCAGGTGCCGAAAGAGCCCAGACAAGGGTTTTGGGACGTTGTGGAGCCATTGGAGCAGTCAGTTTGTCAATTTGAGCACTGTAAGACATGTTTTTAATCACTTTGAGCAATTTAATATAAAATATCCATTTGGAGGCTGGACTAGGAGATGTAGCCCGGAGTGGGGTGAACTCCTTTATCAAGTTGTTGTGTTTATGTCTGATGTTCATTGATTTATGCTGTTGTCTATGTTTATTTCTACATAAGTAATCCTTTATTATGTGTTGCAAATTGATCCGGTTGCTTTAAACACATAACATTTCACTTGCAATTAATTTAATCAAGTTTATCAAGTCTTCTTCATTTTTAGATCAATATTATACTTAATGATTACATGTTAGGGGGCTTAGGACTTACTTGTTATATGGGTTATGCATTAGAATATTTTTGGTGTTACAAGGGTGATTGAGGCTAGAGCCTATAGGAGTTAGCAATTATTAGTTTCAGTAGTTTGTTTTTATAATAGTTAGTGGTAATAGGGTCTTGGAATTAAGGGTTCAGAATAGGGGACTTTATGTTTTTGGGTTATAGGTTATATGGGTTAGGGGTTATATGTTAGGTTTTGTGAGTTATCTATTTTATGATGCTTAATTGTTAAAGGTTATAAATATTAGAGACTATTGGTTAATGTCAATAGGAATTTGATGTTATAAGAGTTATGTATTTAGGTGTTAGTGGATACAAAGGTTAAGAGTTAAACGTGATAAGGGATATTAGGGATATATGAAATGTAGGTTATAATGGTTATGGATATAGGCTATATGGATTATGTTATAAAGGATATAATTATTAGGATTAATATGTTATTAAGGATTATGGATCAAAGGAATGAAAGGTGTAGAGATTATAATGATTATGAGCTATAGGGATTATATAGTATATGCATTTAGAGTTATATAGATTATTTATATTAAAGTTTATATGGTTTCCTAGTAGGGAATCATAAAGGTTATGAGTTATCATGATTATAAGGTTATCGATTATGAGTTATTAAGGGTAGAGAAAAAGAATTATAGATGTTATAGTATGTAAGGGTTATATGGATTAGTGGTTATATGGGTTAGGTGTTACTATGGTTATACAAGTTAAGGGACATATGAGTTAGTGGTTATTTGGGTTATTGAGCTTAGGGAATATAGATTATAGAGTTTAGGTTTACAATGGTTATATGGGTTAGAACTTAGAGGTTATGAGGGTTATATTGATTAAGGGCAGGATGAGTTAAGGGTTATATGGTTGTGTTACCATGGTTATAGAAGTTGAAGGACGTATGTTTTAGTGGTTATGTGTGTTATTTAGCTTAGGGAATATGGATCATAGAGTTTAGTTTTATAATTGTTATATGGGTTAGAAATTAGAGGTGATGAGGGTTTTAATGATGAAAGGATAGATGAATTAAGGGTTATATGGTTTAGGTACCATTTAGGAAGTAGGGGGTTTTAGGTTTACATATTACATAAGTTGAGGTTTATAGGGTTTAGAAGGTTATATGGATTAATGATTATAGGTTTTAGGGGTTACTTGAGTGGTGGGGAAGGATGAAAGGGGTTGAAAGTTATAAATATGATAAAGGATGGGGTATAATGAGAAGGGAGATAAGGGTAAGGATTTAAATTTCATACAAATTATAGGTATTTACATTTATAAGCCTTGAAGTTCATAATGGTCAACATGATTAGGTGATGTTAGGGGTTGTAATTTTTAAGTTTTTCTAACAATAGGGGTTATAGGGTTCATAGGGTTTATAAGAGCTAGGGATTAAAGTTATAAAATTCAGGTTTTGTAATAGTTAACCATTAAATGTTATAATGGTTATAGTATTATTGTTATGGTTTATATCATTTATGAACTATGGTTTATATCAATTATGGACTATAGTGGTCAAGCATAGTGTTATAATGGTTATAGTATTATTGTTATGGTTTATATCAATTATGAACTATAGTGTTCAGCATAAGGGATTATAGGTATTATCTTTAATAGCTCAATGAATTGTTTTAAATGATATGGGTTGTAGTTATTATATATTAATTATGGACTATAGTGATCAAGCATAGTGTTATAATGATTATAGTATTATTGTTATGGTTTATATCAATTATGAACTATAGTGTTCAGCATAAGGGATTATAGGTATTATCTTTAATAGCTCAATGAATTGTTTTAAATGATATGGGTTGTAGTTATTATATATTAGGACTGATAGGAATTATAAGTATTAGTATAACAGGTGTTATGAGCATAAGGAGTAGGATTTAGGCTTCATATGAATTAAGGGTAATAACTTTAATTATAATAGCTCAATGAATTGTTTTAAATGATATGGGTTGTAATTATTATGTATTAGGAATTATACGTATTAATATAATAGGTGTTATGAGAATAAGGAGTAGGATTTAGGCTTCATAATATGAAGGGTAATATGAGTTATATGTAAGATGGATTAGGGACTATAGGGTTAATGGGTAGGGGTTATAGTGAATAGAATTTATAACTGTCGGGTATTAAAGGTTATAATGGTTACAGGCGTTCCAAAGGATAATTGATTTAGTAGCTATGACTTATATATATATAGATAGTAGGAAGGGTACAGGGCCTGGCACTTTTGATTGGTCCTGATCCAAAACCTTATTATTTACCTGTTATAAGGGAGAGGCAGGTGGATCAACAGCTGAAACTGGGGATTTGGGAAGTTTGTAAAAGAAAGGAGGCAGTTGCATGTAGCAGAGGCAGTCTTGTACACGGTTTTGGAAGGCTCCGTCTATTTTCGCAATTTTAGTCCTCAAGTGTTACGGGCCTTCCACATTTCGTACCCTCCTCTTCTGTCAAAATGGTTACCTAATACTTGTAGTGGGAATGTATCAAACCACCCTCCTTAATTTTGATTCATTTTGTTTTCATTAACAGTACCTTGAGAACGGGAATGTATCAAACCACCCTCCTCAATTTTGATTCATTCTGTTTTCCTTAACAGTACCTTGAGCATTTAAAAATATTTTGAAAATTTGTTAGGGTTGACATTCATAAACCTAACCAGTAATGTCATCATTGACACTAAGAAGATTTCTTAACCAAAGTGATTCAGGTTGAGGTTTGAGTCCCTGAACCTTTTACAACCTTGGTTAGTAAACAATGGCGGTGACTTTCCCCTAATAAACTGTACCATGTCTCATTTATCCATATAAAAGCAAATGAAGAAATACATGGCGTTATTATCTGTACTTAAAAAATTGTAGGCAACAGAAATCTCCTCATCTAAATTTAGCAGAATAACCTTATCTTAACAATCCTACTTACAAACTCTTGACCATTAAAATGGAAGACCAATAATTGAACTCTAAAATCCTTTGTTCTGTACCTAAATTCGATAAAAAAAAATCAATCAAGCCATCCTGTTAGTATTCGACATATAAAGAATTTCCAGCTGCTCTCTCTGTGGCTTGCCTACCGGAGATAAGGTAAAGGCTTTCTCTCTTGTCCATCCTGCCAATAGCCAATCTCCTTTTCCTCTTGCGGATACCTGCTTCAAATAACTCATTTCTGGAAATGACCTCTCCATAAGGAAGGAAAGGCAATTACAACTCATTTTATAATTATAATTTTTTATAAAATATTATATATATGTATGGGATAATTGAAAATAATATATATTTTAAGTATGTTATCATGGATTACAATTATGAATAAATGAAATCAATATCGTGGAAGTTTTAGAAGCGGACAAAAAATCATATTAATGGTGGAGGTTTAGAAATCGACAAAAAAAACATATTAATGAGAATCAATGTTAAGTCTGGTTAAATGAAATTTAAGTGTGATTGAGGCGATTTTTTTTCTTCAAATCATAATTTATGATAAGCTTTCTTTTTTTAATTTAAGTTAATTATTAATTTTTAATTTTATCTTAAACTAAAAAATAATATATATTCTAACTATGTTATCATAGGGACGCTTAACCCCCATACTCATATAAATAACTATTGATTTATTATTTCAGCTTACCCACACATTCAACATATTTAATATTCCATCGACTAATAACCTTTTATTATTACTAGGAGCTTTCACTACTACCAACTAGCTGCTTTACGAGCGAGGGGCACCTAACAACTAGACACAAACACACGCGGAAATACCCCAAAGACTACTACCACCCTTCAGCCGGTTGATGAAGCTCCTCCATAACAATCAATAGCCTTCTTCCGAAACCCTTTACAGTTCATTCTTATCATGGATTACAATTAGGAATAAATGAAATGAATATCATGGAAGTTTTAGAAGCGGACAAAAAATCATATTAATGGTGGAGGTTTAGAAATCGACCAAAAAAAACATATTAATGGGAATCAATGTTAAGTCTGGTTAAATGAAATTTAAGTGTGATTGAGGCGATTTTTTTTCTTCAAATCTTTATTTATGATAAGCTTTATTTTTTTAATTTAAGTTAATTATTAATTTTCAACTTTATCTTAAAAAAAAATAAATAGAATACTCAAAATAAATAATATAAAATAAATTTTTAAAATAAATAATTTTAATTACAATTTTATTGGATTAAAATTTTAAAATGAAATAACTCATTCCTGGAAATGCCATCTTAGTGAAATCTTCATAGGAAGGAAAGGAAATTATAACTCTCATATATATATATGATAATTTATATGATAATTGAAAAAAAAAATATTCTAACTATGTTATCATGCATTACAATCATGAATAAATGAAATGAGTACTGTGGAGGTTTTAGAAGTCGATAAAATATCATATTAATGGGGAATTAATGTTAAGTCTAGTTCACCCGGATGGGGTGATGGAGCCAGACACCTGGCGCATAGAGGAGACGAGGGGAAGCTAGCAGTGCACAGAGCCATGTGTTCGGCTCGTGCCCACTACTGTTGTTACCCCCATGCATTAAATTGGTTTAATGTCAATGGGAGGGGCATTTAATCGGGCTCCCTCGACCACCTTTTCATAAGGAGCAATGCCGCAGATGGTTTTTGTTTTCACTCGGCAGGTTGGGTCTGGTTCTGCTGGTTCGCTTATGGTGCTTTTACCCCTGCTGCAGCTTCGACCATGCAAGGGCTCTCCCTGGCATCCTAGGATGCCTCACGAGTCTACCTCACCCTCTGGTTCATCTACCACTTTGGCTTCGTCGCTCCAACCCCATTTGTCAAATATCCACACTTCCCCCACCTTCAACTGCCTGGCCATCATCGAAACTAGCCTGAACCCTTCTTGGCGTCACCCTTCTGGGCATGGCCCCTCTCCCTCCAGGTACTCCTCTCCTCCTCCTGCGTCGGATTTGGCCTCAGCAAAATCACCCACTGGGATGCCTGGCCATGGTCGATCAAGCAACAAAAAGAAGTCGCAGTCCTCCAACCTGTCGCACGAAAGCCTCACCATTTTGCATGATTTGGTATTCGAACTCCGTCACGGAGTGGAGGACCTTCAGTTTCGAGTTCAGCAGATGGAAGGGCGGCTGTCAATACTCCTTTAGCTTCTTTCAAACCACCACGAAGCTTCTCCAGCAGAGTCCAATGAAGCACCTCTCACTACAAGCAATCATGAGAGCAGCCATCAGCAGGAAGCCGCAGAGGACGACAAAGTGACTGGTCGGCAGGAGGTCGAGCCAACTTTCATGGATATCGACAGGCAGGAGCAAGCACCGACGAGCAATGTAGAAGCTGCAGGTGTACACCCCGATGACAGGTGTTGAGACGGCTGCTCACAAGGACAAGTCCATCAAGGCTAACGACATGCAGTGGGCACCCAGCGGGACACCTTTCATTGAGGAGCCATGGCCCGACCTTCTATTAGAGTATGTGCCAGATTATACACCACTTGTATGACCCCTCTAGGGGGATGCTTCTTGTTTTCAATTTTACTCTAGTGACCTTCATGGTAGCTAAGTTGTATGTTTACGCTAAGACTGATAGGAAATCTGACACTCGAATTGCCCGATTGACTGAACTAGTTTCTCCTCCTAGAGCAGTTCAGTAATTACAACCAGTTGACTCCACTTTTTTATACTCTTGGTTTAGTTTCTGGAAGGCTTTATATATAAAATACTTACTTACAAAAAATAGAAATGTTAAGTCTAGTTAAATGAAAGAAGTGGTTGAGGGGATCTTTTTTCAAATTCAAATATCATTTTATGATAAACTTATTTTTTTTATTTAAAATAATTTTTAATTTTTAATTTTACTTTAAACTAAGAACAATACATTAAAAAATATAAATTTATGATAAAAGAAAATTATACATATATATATATATTATAAAAGTCTTTTAAGAATTAAAAATTATTATAATAATAAGTAAAATAAAAATATAATAGAGAATGTTTATTATTATTTAAAATAAATATAAAGATAGTAGATTTATTATTATTTTTAAATAAATATAAAAAAGGTAAGTTTACTATTGTTTTAGATAATTAAATTTAAAATAAATATTAAAAAATAAGTTTATTAAATATTAAAAAAAAAAAAACAATTAGTTAATATAATGTCATGAAATGGAATACTCAAAATTAACAATATGAAATAATTTTTTAAAATAAATAATTTTAATTACAATTTTATTAGATTAAAGTTTTGAAATGTTCTTCCAAACAA
>JASDQU010102599.1:44755-68628 GCA_032191745.1 Picea mariana | reverse complement strand
AAAAAAAAAAAACAATTAGTTAATATAATGTCATGAAATGGAATACTCAAAATTAACAATATGAAATAATTTTTTAAAATAAATAATTTTAATTACAATTTTATTAGATTAAAGTTTTGAAATGTTCTTCCAAACAAAATTCATTAGTGGATACTTAATAAATGTTCAATTCCAACATAAAAGGTAAAACAATGATAAAAATATGATATAATGCACTCTATATAGTTAGTTTGTAATTTTTGGTTAAATATTTTTGCACTCTTAAATCTCTAAGCCATTTAATTTCAAGATAGTGGTACATCGGCCTTTCTGTTATACAATCCTACAACAATTTAATTTCACTCTTATTAAACCATAGGGGACTGATAAACTTATTTTTAATTATTATTATATATAGTGATTTAATATGGAAAATTAATTTGGAAAAAGTGATAAAAAAAAAATAGAAAGTAAATAATTTTGGATCTAAAAAATAAACAATTTATTGACAAAACTGTGATTAATCAAATCATTTCTGAAAATCCCAACCACAGAAATTTTATTAATCAAATATATTTATAAATTTTTATAAAAAATTATATATATTTAGAAAAAATTTATATATGATAATTAAAAAAAAAATTAAAAAAATTCTCCTATCTATATTATCATGGATGAATATCATATGAATAAATGAAATGAATATTGATGAGAAAGTAGAAAAAAATATAAACTAAGTGAAAATTAGTGTAAATCATATTAATGTGAAAATTAATGATAAATTTAGACAGATGAAATTTGAATGGTTAAGAGGGAAATTATTATAGTTTTTATTTAAATTCAAATCTCATTGTTTAGATAGATGAAGCTTAAGTGGTTAAGACATCATTATTTTCTCTTTTTAAATTCAAATCTCATTTTATAACATAATTGTTTATTTCTATATAAATTAATTTTTTTGTTTGTTTGTTAATTTGTCTCGACCTGCTGGCTGCAGGATTAATCTGTGGCTTGTCTACAGTAATTTAGGGGCATCTAAGCCGTCAAAATCACTCAGATTTGTAACCGGTAACTTTAACAACACACTCCGTCACTAACTGACCTACACCTCAAAATTTTTTTATAAACTAATTATTAATATTTCACTTCATTTCTAATAAAAAAACAACATAAAAAAATATAATATTATGATATTAAATAACATAAAAATAAAATAGATATAAAAAAGTACTATTTACTTAATCTTTTCTTAATTTTCTTTTAAATATTTTAAGAGTTTTACAATTTAGTTTCCACAAAGCGGTCGGAAGTATATCTGGTTTCGGGTTTGAGGGTTTATTTTTTACGTGGTCTGTACGATTTGATCTACGCAAATACGAGGAAGTTTTTTCGAAATCGTGGTTTTCTTAGTGGCAGGCCTTTTTGTTATACAATCTCACCCGAGTTTAATTTCACTCATGTGGGGCCTATTAAACCTCGGCGTCGGCCAAACTAGCATCATCTCATTGTTTTTGACACATAAACAGAGGTTTAAAATAACTTTAAAAAAGCCAAAGTCCGCACAAATTAACTCTACATATTATAGCTACTATGAAATAATTTAAAAGTTAGTAAAGGGTTGTGGAATAATATGGAGTGAATTATCAGAGGTTTAAAATAACTTTAAAAAAGCCAAAGTCCGCACAAATTAACTCTACATATTATAGTTACTATGAAATAAATTAAAAGTTAGTAAAGGGTTGTGAATAATATGGAGTGAATTATCATAGGTAAAAGCAGATCATGATTTTACACAACAGTTTGAGTTAGAGTTGGGAGTATACATATAGTGGGGTTGGAAAGTGTTAAAAGTGGCAGAGTGTTTTCTGTTTAATAAGGATGGATTAAAAAGTTAAAAGAGGTGAGTGTTTTTTTGTTTAACAAGGATGAATTAAAAAGCACATTATGATTTTACACAACAGTTTGAGTTAGAGTTGGAATTATACATCTAATGGGGTTGAAAACCAAAACATACTGAGTTAAAAGAGGCGAGTTAGAGTTGGAATTATACATCTAATGGAGTTGAAAACCAAAACATATTGAGTTAAAAGAGGCAGAGGGTTTTTTGTTTAACCAGGATGGATTATTGAAAAATAATCATTTAAATTAAATTAAAGATATACACATATAATCAAATATGAAAGATTCTTTGACAATTTTCAACTACTAATAAAATTTATCAACTTAGACAATCTTAGACTACCTACAAACTTTATCAATTCATTTAGAAAAAAATAATAAGTATAACTCATTTAGAAAAAAGAGAATAAATACGATGAAAGACTATCAAACCTTCAATTATGAAAGAAAATAAATAAAACCTTTAATTATGAACAAATTTTAAGTTTAAGGATTCATTTAAATAAAAAATAATAATATAATGAAATAATTAGAAATAAATAAAACCCTAAAATACAATAGAATAATTGAAAATAATTAAAACCATAAAACGTGACAGTTAAAAATAAATAAAACCCTAAAATATGTTGAGGATACTTGGAAATATATAAAATATTAAAATGTATTATAGTGACATAAAGAAATATCATATCAATAAAAGTCAGCAAAAGAAAAGAATGAAACAGGAAGGTATTTCCTAGGAGCCCATAAAAGAAAAAAAAAAAACCATTTTTTTTTTTGAAACATGGAGATATTTGAGAAGAGCCCAGCAAAGAAAAGAAACCAAAAAAAATTATGATAAAAAGAGACTTACTTTAACCACTGAATTGGAGAATGTAATCCTTACTTATTCCCTTTTTTCTTTGTCCATCTCCATAAATAATCAAAACAGCTTCAAGGAATTTTAATAATGATTCTAAAAAATAACACAATAAATATTCTATCCAGAAGAATTTTACCTTAAAAAAACTGAAATTTAAGTATTAAAAAAAAGCAATTCGAAAAATAACCCAAGGTAAATTCACCTACTTAATGTAGGATTTAAAAAATAACCCAAGATAAATTCACCTATTTAATGAATATCAACATGGCAGGGATTGGTGTCCTTGTCCGATATTCTTTACTCCCAAATTACATTTACCAGAAACGAAATAACATATATTTTTCATCAACTTCAACTTCTGATGCCCAAGTCAAGTGTATTGAGCACTCTTTTTCTTCTGCTGCTGCAGATCAGGACGCCTCTTCTGCTGTTTTAAATCAGGATGAGGTGCTGCCTCCTCCTCTTCCACCGTTCCAGAAGCTGCGTTCCAACGGTGATCATGGCCACTCCCATCAATCGGTTGCCTTCCCTTCTCCTCTTCCAGGGATGTTCTCCTCCTACTCTTCTCCGATGCTCTTACAAACACATATGGAGATACTACTGCGCTTAAAGGAGATAATGTGGACATCGATCTTGACGGCCTCGTAGAGAAAATATCCCAACGCTTGGAATTCATCGCTATCATTGATATCTATATCTGCATGGACACCTGCAGATTGAAAACACAGTTGACAGGAAAGAAATATTCCAGTGAAAAGAGAAGAGAGCTCCAAACCCTAATAGTCCATACCATCGTGAAGAAAGAAAAGTAGAGAACATCGTGAGCTCCAAACCCTAATAGTCCATACCATAGTCCATAGCATATAGCATATATTTTTCTTCAAGCGATGTTCTCCTCCAACGCTTGGAATTCATCGCTATCATTGATATCTATATCTGCATGGACACCTGCAGATTGAAAACACAGTTGACAGGAAAGAAATATTCCAGTGAAAAGAGAAGAGAGCTCCAAACCCTAATAGTCCATACCACACATACCATCGTGAAGAAAGAAAAGTAGAGCAAAGAAGGCAGAGGAGTGGGTTATTTAATTTGATTGAAATAAATAAACCGTGGAGACATGAACTGATAAATATTACCGCGGCATCATCTTTAGAGACGTTGGGAAACAAAGAGTCATTGGGAAACAAAACGGTAACTATAAATTTTAAATTTACAGTCATTTATTTATCAAGCCGTCATCTTTAGAGCAGTTGGGAAACAAAGAGTCATTGGTAAACAAAACTGTAACCATAAATTTTAAATTTACACTTTGCATCAAATGTGTTATGATTATTATTTAACGTGTTATGATTATTATTTAAGGGATATAAAATTTTAAATTTTAATTTTAAAAATATAAATTCCTTCTTATGCTAAGTCTCTCAAAAAAAAGCAGATCAATGACCATGAAGAAATGTTTATCTACATGTCATGAATTGACCTATCTAATGAAACATAGAAAATCATATTTTTGATAGTCAAAATAATTATTTATAAATAAATATAATATTTATTTATATAATATTATAATTTAAAAAAAATTCTATAAATATAAATATTTGAAAAGGTTATGAAAATTTATTATGAATTTTAAAGTAAAGATATAAGTTTTTAAATTAGACAAGATGTTAAAATTGAAAATGTGTGAGCGTTTTTACTTATTCAAAATATTATATTAATAAATTTACATAACATTTATTTTTAAATCAATGATTTAACTCCATAATGAATCATAATGAAGATTTATAATTTCAATAACTTAGAAATTTAACTCAAATTTTAATGTTTATGATTTTATAGTCTAGAATTTGAATTACTACCAGTGTTTTTTGTTTATAATAATTTAAAGTGACTATTTTTTTTTTTTACAAATTTTAAATGGTTTTTTATTTATTGGGAATACTAAACTCACCATTAAACAATAATTGTTATTTTTCCTAATCAGATATTTTTTTTAATAATGTTTAGCACATAATATTGGTATTGACATGGGCATTTTGAAACTCAAACAAAATCATATTCAATTTATGTTTTTCAGTCATATTGTGTCATTGTTTTTCTAAATTCATATTATATTCTATTAAAATCCTTTTAAAAATATAATAATGATGGGCTTTTTCACTAATAATTTAATAAATCTTTTTGAATTTAAAACTCTTTTGCATTTTTTAATAATTATTTCTATATTCAACCTAAGTTCATAATTATTTCTATAATTATTTTTATATTGTTCACATTAATTTTATTATTATTTGAATATGTGCTTTTTACATGAGTGTGAGTGTAAGAGGGAGATGTGTAACTTAATATATACTTAAGAAGTAAAATTTAAAAAATAAACATTATTAACAAAAAAAAATTCAATTCCACCATAAATACAAATTTCAATGTACATATTAAATTTTCTTTATATATGGTGATTATGATTGATGGTGGTGGTGGTTAACTTCCATCATTTCTATGATACATTAATGATTGAAAAGTATTGAGAGACTTTCCAAGATCACTAAACTTTAGATGGCTTAGAAAGTTAGTGGGTATTTTGACAAATATTTTTAAATTGAGATCTAAATTGGGAGGAACTGTAGGAGAAAGTTCTTTTCATATTCAACAGGGGCAGACCTAGGGTTCAATGCTCAAGAGCGCACCAACAAAACCTTAACTATCGGCCCTTTCGGCAACACCTGTGAAGTAGATGAAGTCTCACCCGAGGTAGAGGCAGGCATAGTTGTAGGAATCAGGTGTCTGCAACCTTAGCTGGGACACAGATATATGATTATTTTGATTACAACACACTTAGCATCAATTATTCCTTAACATACATTCATTAATACACTTCGTAGAAAGCACAGAGCACCACAGTAATTAGACAGATCTAGCACTTAACAATGATAAACATGTCATACTTAATAGATTAAGCACTTAGCATCTTATGTATCATATCTAGCATGCATTCATATCTCATAAGCACAAAGCATCAATAGATCTATCTAAACATATAAGAGCACTTAGAAAGAGAAAAATAAACACATCATCACAATACACAAAGTTACCATGGTTCATCCCCACCCTGGGGATACATCCACAAAGTCTTCTTATGTTATTATCTTTTGTAAACCAAGTTACAACACAAATCCTTCAAGATCCTACCCCGCCTAGGACAAGAGATCTGTGCAGCTCACTAGATCCTCTTTCCTTGGGTAGATCTAAGCACTAAGTCCTCCCCTGACCCATGCACTCAACACTTACAATACTTAAAGTAGGCACATAGCTCTTATAGTCACACAGACGTCTGATCACATAGATCTACTTTATGCACTAAGCTATTCACTTTACGTCACACACCCCTTTTTCATAAACATCTCCTATCCCTCTATTTATACATAAAAAATGCCTAAATAAGGGGCGATATCCCTTTCCCATTACAATATTCCCAAAAATCTCAAAAATCCCAAAAAAGGGGCGAAGATCCTGTGATCTTCTCTTTGCCATGTGCTCCTTCTCCGACTGGATGTCAGAGTACCGAAAATGGTCAAATATGACCAAGTATTCCTCAAAACTTGGTCAAGTGACAATAGCCCCCCAACACTCACTTGTGACTCATCCCGAGTCACTCAGGTCTGACCAGTTCTGCTTTAAACACCTCGAGCTTGGATCGAGTTGCTTTGACCTGCTGCTTTGCGATTTCCTCCTACTCGGTGAACTTATAGATGAGTGCGTTATTGACTGGTCCTTCTAGGCACTGTTCTACTGTAATCACAACCTGTTTTAGCTCTGTCCCTTGGTTCTCAATCTTTAAAAATAGTTGACATGCCTTATCCTGCAAAGGTTGAAGTTGT
The DNA here is from genome assembly GCA_032191745.1 of Picea mariana. NCBI lineage: Eukaryota > Viridiplantae > Streptophyta > Pinopsida > Pinales > Pinaceae > Picea > Picea mariana. The sequence goes on along the minus strand of JASDQU010102599.1, from coordinate 62,007 downwards.
TGTGTCACTTCCATGACCTTGCTCTAGATCATGTGGATCTGCTGCTGTGCGACACATTGCTCGTGGGATCGCTTCATTTTGTCTATAGTTGATAGGGCCTTCAACTACATCTAAATTCTATATGCATGTTGTTTTGACTCTTGGAGCTACGACTCTAGTTTATGTAATTCTGGGTACTCGGTCAGGTTCTCATGTATCTGCACACTTCTGGTACTTAGTTGTTTTCATTCTTCAGTGAGTTCTTTAATCCTTTCTACTGTACTCTGGGCATTTATTTCTCGTTGGTCATGCTCCTCTTGCGGGGTACTTGGGATGATCTGAAGCTGTAAGTCCACGACTCTTTGCTGTAGTTGTTGAATAACTTCAGCAAGCTTCATCACTTGAGGGTCTAAGGGTTCTTCGGTCTTTTGTTCTAAGCCGGTCATAGAGAGAAATTCTCTGTTGACAGCTTTTGTGATTCTGATCTGCTTCGCGAGAAGCTGCTCCTTCTCCTTTTGGATTTTTTCTCTTTCTCTATCAAACTTCTCTTGGATGGCCTTCTTCTCTTGCTGTGCATCTTGGCGCTACTCTATGATTTCCTCCTTTTCTTGCGTTAGGGCCTGGGTGGCCTGCATTATTACTTCTTCTGCTTTTCGAAGGCATACTTCGACTATGTCGACAATCCTGTGGAGTTGAACTGATTCATATGCTACTTATGTTGTTCCTTCTGGCATGGGTGAAGTGGAAACTGCATGGTTAGACTGAAGCGCTCACTGCACTCCTTGGAGGTCGACCTCAATTCTATCATACATAATATGTTTCTTGGCCTCCTACTTTTCTGTAATTTCTTCTATGGCTTCATTCAAAGTTGCAAGGAGAAATTTGAAGTCATTGGGGTTGAGTGTGGTCTTCATCTTGGTCATAGTTTCTTTTTCTTTCTTATTAAAGGAAGACTTCGAAGGTGACCCTTTTCTCTTCATTAAAACTTTGACTTCTTCCTCTGGTTGTTGGTCAACTTCCTCTAGGTCATCATTGTTATCTTCTTGATCAGGTGTGATGTAAGCTGTCTTTACAGAGTAGCTATCTACATCCTAAACCTCTTCAGGCTTCTTTGTTTCCTTTGTCTTCTTTGTCTTCTTCATCTTACTGGGCCCAGGTGTGTCCTGCACAGCTTCTGGGCTGTCAATATCTGAAACATCCACCGGATCTACTAGAACAAGGAGGTCCATTGACCATTCCTTGGTGATTTCTTCTAGGTATTCTTCGATCATCTTATAATAGGACTGAAGTTGTTCCTTGTGTTCATCAATGCATGGAGTTGGGTATATAAAGTGGTGGTCTATGTTGAACTTTATCAAAGGTCGAAACCTTTGTAAACTATTATGGGTTATACGAGGTTCACCCCATATGGCTGCTTTCAATTGGTTATAGTATATGTGAAAAATGGCATTTGATTGCCATTGCTTGCTCATGTTTGTCAAGTACCATAAGGTACTGAACTTCGTAGCTAATGGTTCGAATGGGTCGAGGTCAGGGAAGGTTGCACCTTCCGGTAGCTCCCATGCAACAAAGGCGATCAATATTAGTAACTAGCTAAAGTGGAATTCATGCCCCTCGTCCTAGGCTTCTCTACAGTCAATTTCTAGCTGATTGACAAAATATTTCTTGCTATTGACAAAATATATCGGTTCCAACAGCTATATTTCTTCATCATGGCGAAGTACTCTATGTCGTTGTCCTGATATCTTGGCGAAGCTCCAATTATGCAATTCTTCTTGCTGCGAAGTGTCCTCTAGAACCTTTTGTAACCTTACAGTATTAGCCCTTTTCTTTCTTAACTTCCTAGCCTTCTTCCCAGTGAGCCTCATCTCAGTAATTCTTTTACCATTCTGATGTTTATCTTCTGTGGTCTTAATTACTTCACGCTGTGGAAAATCTTTCCTAGGTTTCCTTGATAATACTTCTTCTGTATCAAAAATAGGTAGCTCGATATGTTGCGGATCCTTAAGTGTTCCCTTAGCTTCAACATCAGATTTGCTAATATTAAATATCTACCATCTTCTCTTCTGTTCTTCAATCAAGTGCGTGATCCTTCTATTCATAAAGTCTTTTAACTCTTACTTCTTCTATTCCAAAACTTTTTCTTCTTCTCTTCGTCTGGCTTGTTCTCTATTAATCCAAGGTTTTCCTATGAGCATGGTAAATGCGGAGCTATATTTAACAAATTTAATGATCTCAAAGTATTCCTCTGTCGAAGTTCAATTGACACTGATAGGTATCCGGGCGAGCCTTCCACATAGGTTTACTAGCTTTCCTCTAAAGAAACTTGTTCCTCCTAAGGAAGGGATCATGGCAAGCTTTTCTATAGCTTTCCAAGTTCTTTCTGGCATAATGTTCACGTATGTTTCTTCATAAAGAGTACATTCAATGTTAAAGTACCCTATTCTTGCTTCAATTTTCTCCTTTTCTTTGAAGATCTATGATAACCTAACATGTTGGTGGTCATTCAAGGTATCTTTCATCTGTAACAATATCTTTTCCGATTCTTTCTGGGTTTCTACTATAATCTTGGTCTCTTGATCTCCTTCAGAGTTTTCTTTCTACATATTCAGCTTCTCAAGCCTAGAAATAATTCTAGGGAAATCCAAGACTTCATGGTCGATAGCCTTGCAACAGAGGCAACTAGGTCTTCTCCCAGGGAATTCCTTAGCAAGATGTCCTGATCTTTTGCAACTATAATAGAGGGTTAATCCTCTCTTTCATTTAGATGTTCCCTAACTCTTTCTATACTACGCACCAAGATCATGGTGACTAGCCTGCAAAAAACTCGTTCTAGGATCATGCATCCACTTGTTAGTCCAAACATTCTTCCGATGCATAGGTATAACATATCTATTACTATGCTTATCAGATCTATTCATATCAAACTTTCTTTCATCTATAAGACAAAATCTATCAAGCATACCTAGATCCATGCTTTAGAAACAAAAAAATTCACTTATCTTACTTCTATAGAGCACAAAGCTTTAAAATCTAATTTTTTTTGACTATTCTTACTGTTATCAAGGAACAGAGCTTACAGATCTTACCTCTTTTCTATGGATCTGACCTTTTTCTTCACATATCTGACTTCTTTTCCTGCAGATCTGACCTTTTCCCTTCAGATCTGACCCATTTCTTTAGATCTGACCTTTTCCCTTTAGATATGACCTTTTTTTCTTCAGATATGACCTTTTCCCTTCAGATCTGACCTTCTTCTCTTAGCACAAAGCTTCATAGGTCAAACATAATACTACACACTAGGGCAACAGATCTACGCATAGAGCTTATTTCATACAAAGCTTTTTCATCTTTAGTTCCCATCAATCCCAGTTTTAGGTCCCAGTAACAGAACCATTTGTTGGCATAGGGACAAACCCAAAGTTTAGCTCCAAGAGTGCACCAACAAGCCCTAGACACTATAGCTTTTAGTAGTACCTGTGAAGCAGATGCAGTCTCACCCAAAGAAACTATGAGGGGGTTGCAGGATAGAGATGTATACAACTAGAGGAATATCAAGTGGTTCTTATTACAAAAACAACATAACATGAATCTACCATTCATCTAGCTATATCTATCCTTCACAGCTATAGATATGATCTAATACAATGATGCAGATAACAATATAACAATAGCAGAGCTCAAAGCATCAATCACACACATAGCAATAGATGTACGTGGTTCACCCTCTCTCTAGGGCTACGTCCAGAGAACTATGCTTATGATATATTAAGATAAAGCTTACAATCTTGATCTGCGCTCTTGGTCAACAGATCCTTTCTCTTATCTCTCTCCTTCTCCCCACCCTACACACCCAGCTGCAGGACTTGATCTTCATACCCAGCTGAAGATCTTACAGTACCAGAAGGCTCTCTCTCACAACACTTCTCTCACCCCTAATACAATATTCTCCCAATGAAAAATAATCAATAACAAGGAAAATCCACACTACCGACCCAACCTAGGTCCTCTCGACCTCTATTATACATTATAATCCCTCATCGAAAGCCTTAGGTCAAAACCTAGGTGTAAAAAACCCTAATTACCAAAACCCTAGGTGTCTAGAGCCCTAGGTCAACTTGACCCATTATTTTCGAGCTTTGCCAGCTTGTCTTTCCGTCTTCATATCACGGTGGTCCAAGGCATCTAATGCTGGATTTTTCCACTTCCTAAGTCTTCCTCGGTCCATCTTCCTTACTGATATATCATCCTTGATCTCCCCATCCAATGGATTTCTTTTTCGTACTTCACTCCATCTTTTTTGTTCTTTTGCTCACTTCGACCCAGTGACATTCACTGTGTCTCTCGCGAAGCTCTCTTTTTACCTTTTATTCCCTATTCTTTGCTTCCTTCTATAACCAGGGGACAACACTTTCCTACCACTAAACTTTCCATGGCTTGGAAGGTTAGTCGGTATTTTGACAAATATTTTTAAACTGAGAGCTAATTTGGGTGGCACTCTAGGAAAATGCTTTTCATATTCAACCCTCTTGTTTTCACAATGGTGACATATATTCTTTCCTAACATTATGTTTTGGGGATTTCCCAATGTCTAGTATCACTATCCAGCTCGTGATAGTTAGTTCTTATGTTCTTAGTTTAGCCTACATTTAACCACTTCCTTATAATATCTTAGTTTTATTTTATCTTGTAATTCTTTATCACACCATAGATTCATCACATATTATGTGGACTAACTTCTTATTTTATTCCCCACTTATCCATTGGTGATTTTGGCTACCTCTTGTCATCCACGTTGTTTGTCCTATTCTTGTACATTAATGTAATGCTCATTAATCCTAATCATTAATCAAATAAACTATTAACCATGAAATGATCTATAAACATGGTTGAATACTTTTGTAAAATTACTAATAAATTCATAATTTATAATTGCATTTCTACTTTTCTTTAATAAAAAAATATTAAGTATAAAACTACTACACAATTCCCATTTCTCATTTCCAAATCATACTAGTTTTTGAAAAAAAACTAATAATAATAGCATTATGCATCATAATTTTGAAAGTTACCTAGAAATGAATTTCATTTTCATGGTATGTTGTCATGTCGCGATAACTAATATTCACCATATACTGTCATTCCACGATAACTAATAATCACATAATTTTTAAGGGTCTTAAATAACTATCGTTTAACAAACTTAAAAAGAAAGAGAAATCCCCATACAATATTCTTCTTCCCCTCTTTATCAAGACTTGTTGGCAATCTTAATCAAGCATCATCTACAAATTCAATGTTAGGGACCTGACCCCTCACGTAGGTAGAATAATATATTTCCATGTAATAAAGGTCAATTTTAATAAGTCCTAGCAATAAGGATGAATAAGTCCAATGTAAGAAGACCTAATAGAAGCTTCCTCTTCTAGAAGGATATTCCTCTAAATTGTTCTTTTGATATACATATTTAGTATAAATAGAAGTCGAGGGTATGAGAAATTTTGTCTTGGATATTATTGTAATAGAGCTCTGCTTTGCTGGAGGTTTCCCCCTCGAAGAGGTAAGTGAATATTGATCTTAGTAATCAAAGTTATCTTTCTAGTGTTCTTCTGGTATCATTTTGGTATTAATGTGACATTGTTCTGATTATATTCTTGTTCATATGCCATTTCTAGCTATTTATTTATGTTCTGCATACTTTTTTATATTTAGAATATTACAAGTGGTATTAGAGCACCTTCCTCGACAAAACATTGTGGGTTAATTTTTTTTCAAGGTAGAGACGTACTACCGCATCTTTAAGCTACGTAGATATATCATTACACGGATAAACTCATGGTCGAGGACTCATACACGCAGGACATATAAGAGGTACTTAACCAAACTTATGTTGTCCACCCTTGTAATCCTTGTTGGTACCCCTTCCAGTGGTAGTGCATCAGACAACACTTGTATACATATCGGCCTAGATCTCCTGAATCCCTTCATAGATAAATTGATCGTCCATCTGACTGTTATAGTTCCACCGAGAACAGAACTCAGGAAGATACTCTCTAGTACCTAGGTAGTCGAGTAGTACGTCTAAGGGTACAGTCTAGCCTCCTTAGTTGGTGCCCTGAGATATTGGGCTGAGTACTCTTGTTGGACCCCACACATATATCAGATATCTATAGCACAGGAAAAACCCTTGTCTGTAGAACCCTTGAATACCCTGACCCTTAGGATGGAAACATAAATAGAACCAGTAAGATCTATTTTCATGCTACAATATCTTTTGAATTTTGGCTGCGAAATTACTACACATTTCTTCCTGTTAAGAATTTGGAAATTTCATCACTGCAGTATTCTTCAAACCGAAGTATAACTCCACAGGTGTAAAAAACAAAGAGTATAGTGGTCCCACTCGCACACTTATTTGGGACCTATTCCATTGGATTCCCCTTTTCTCCTTGATCGCAGTCATACCCTTCATTTTTAATCCTTTTTATTTGAGTGTACCCGACCCCTTCCAAGTCTCCCTATTTTGTCACCTATCCCATTATATTTCCCTACAAGCATTGATCGTCATGGTAACTATCACTTCCAAGTATTTTTTTTGTGGTCCCACCCACCCATTCTTTCCTTATGCGCACTTCCCCTCTCCAAATAGCCACCACTCGCAACCAAGATCTCCAAAATTCCATCAATCAAGTCCATGTATTCATATCACATCTCACATCTCAGTTGGATTCCACCAATTCCTGCATTGACACCTTGGAAGACAACCTCACAACCTAATTGACCTCCCTCCAGTCTGCTATCAATCAATTGGTGAACCACCCTACTGGTCCTCCTTCATCAACACAACCAGATGTTGTTGATTCCTCTCAGTCTCCACATTTAGAATCCAACTCCTTTCATCGTGAACCCTGTCTTCCCCATGTAGAGGTCAATATATTTGAGGGATCCAATACTACTTTGGGTCACTCAAATGGAGCATTATTTTTCTCTATATGTTATTATTGATGAGTTGGCCAAGCTTTTCTATGCTCTCCTCCATCTAGATTCTGAACGTTGGCAATGGTGTAAATGGCACAAAAATTCACGTCAGGGGTATATTACCTGGACCTGGTTTGTTGTTGATCTCTATGCCTGCTTTGATATTGGTACCAACTATATAGGTCATTTGACCAAGTTGAAACAGTCATGCATAGTGGAATACTTCATCACTGATTTTGAGCATTTGGCCTTTCGAATAGAGGGCATGTCAGATGCGTTATTTCGTGAATGATTTATTAGTGGTCTCAAGGATGATATTCCATCCTAGGTTCTCATGGCCTGACCTCCCACTTGGTTGGAATCTACTCAACATGATAAAGATACCCACCAAGATGTTTTTTCCTAGAAAAAAAAATCCCCTTTTGTTCATCGCCCTTANTAAAAACTAACTAGGGATAAAATGGTTGAATGAAAACTAAAGGGTCTTTTCTATAATTGTGATGAAAAATATTTTCTGGGCCACAAGTGTAAGAAACAAAAACTATTTATGGCCATCTCATAAGATGTTCTTGAAGAGGATGTGACAGTTCCCCTTGTTGAAGAACCCTCCCTTCTTGATGCCACCCAAGAGCCTACTGACCCACCTGAAGTTGACCCACTTATTTCCTTTCATGCCCTCACTGGATTCTCATCCCCCCAAATGCTCAAGCTCATTGGCTACATTAAGCATAGGAAGCTCATCATCCTTGTTGACAGTGGTAGCACCCACAATTTTATTCATTGTCTCATTTCCCAGGAAACCAATTGTTATATATGTGTTGTCAATGATTTTCAAATCATGATAGCCAATGGTGGGTCCATGAAATGTGGTGGGTGGTGTGAAAATGTTCATCTTCAAATTGGACATTAGCAACTAAAATATCATATGTCTCCCATTGACATGGGAGGTGGTGACATTGTGCTAGGTGTTGAATGGTTACGCACTTTGGGTCCCATTCTTATGGATTTTAAGGAATTAACCATGCAATTCCAATAGGAAGGACAAAAGTATCAATTCCAAGGTCTCACAGTTGGTTCTTGTGATATCATTAGTTCCCACGTATGGAAAATATCCTCAAGAAATGCCACTTTGGTATCATTTCTCAACTCCATTCTATTCAAGTTGTTAAGACACCCTCTGTGCATCCTGACTTCTAAGCCATCCTTTCCAAAAATCAAGCGGTTTTTCCCACCCCTCAAGGCCTTCCTCCTTCTCATGGTTTTCATGATCATTCTATTCCCCCTCTTCCTGGCAGTCTTCCTCCCAATGTTCACCCTTATCGCCACCCCTTTTCCCAAAAGAATGAAATTGAGAAAATAGTGCAGGAATTGCTCCAAGCGGGTGTTATTTGCCCCAGTACCAGCCCCTATTCTTCCCCTGTGATCATGGTACTTAAGAAATAAGGTACTTGGTGCATGTGTCCTAAATTTTGTTCCCTCGATAAGCTCACCATCAAGGAAAAGTTCCCCATTCCTGTCATTGATCTCTTGGATGAGCTAAGTGGTGCTTAGTACTTCACTAAAATTGATCTCCGTTCTGGCTACCACCAAATACGTATGAAAGAAGATGACATACCCAAGACTTCCTTTTGAACTCACGAGGGTCACTATGAGTTTTTGGTCATGCCCTTTTGCCTATGTCATTCCCCCTCCACCTTCCAAAGACTCATGAATCATGTCTTCCATCATTTTTTCTATCATTTTGACTTAGTTTTCTTTGATGATATTCTCATATATAGTAAAACTTGGCAATCTCATATTTCCCATGTGGATCAAATTCTCCATCTACTCTCACAGCACCAAATTTTCCTCAAACAATCTAAATGTTCTTTTGGCACCTCGAAAGTTGAGTACTTGGGTCACATTGTTGGCAAGGCTGGTGTTAGGGTGGATCCTAAAAATATTGAATCTATGCAAGATTGGCCTCACCCAAAGACTCTCAAAATATTGCGTGGATTTATTGGTTTAACAAGTTATTATCGCAAGTTTGTTAAGAATTATGGAAAGATTGCAGGACCTCTCACTTCTCTCCTTAAAAATAATTCTTTCACTTGGAATCTAGCAGCTACTCAGGACTTTCAAACCTTGAAAATGGCTATGTGCACCTCTCCAGTCCTTGATGATTTCACAAAGACCTTTGTCCTGGAATGTGATGCTTCTGGGAAAGGAATTGGCATCTTCCTTATGCAAGAGGGTTGACATTTGGACTTTACCAACAAACAACTGTCAGAGGGAAATTTGGGAAAATCAATCTATGAAAAGGAAATGTTATTTTTCATGCCATGGATCATTGGCGCCCTTATCTATTGGGGAAATGCTTCCAAATTAAGACAGATCATCAAAGTCTCAAGTATTTTTTGGAACAATGGCTTTCCTCCCTCGAGCAACACAAATGGGTGACTAAGCTCTTTGGATATGATTATGAGATCATTTACAAGAAAGGAAAAGACAATGTGGTTGTTGATGCACTTTCCAGAAAATATGAAGATGAAGTGTCCCTTTTTTCTCTCTCCTTCATTGTACTAGATTGGCTGCAAGTTCTTCGCCAGGAATGGATACAGGATTCCAAATGTTCACATCTAATACAACAATTGCAATCCAATTCTCCAGTCTCCTCAGGGTACTATTGGCTTAATGATGAGCTTCGATACAAAGTTTGTTTGTATTTAACTAATCAGTCAACACTTAAATCCACGATACTTTATGAGCTTCATGCTACACCCACAGTTGGGCATTCAGGGTTTACCAAAACCTATGATTGGGTCAAACATTCTTTTTTTTAGGATGGTATGAAACAAGGCATTCGTAAATTTGTGGTTGAATGTGATGTGTGTCAACGCAACAAAGGAGAAACAATCAAATCTCCTGGCACACTACAACCACTTCCGATTCCACCTACTATTTGGCATGATATCTCTATGGATTTTATTGTAGGCTTACCTAAATCACGAAATAAATAAGTCATCATGGTGATAGTTGATCGTATTTCTATGTTATTCAATACCCATTTACAGCCTCCATTGTGGCTCAAAGTTTCATGGATCAGGTCTTCAAGCTTCATAGCATGCCACATTCTATTGTTTTTTATTGCGACCCAACTTTCACCAACAATTTTTTGCAAGAACTGTTCAAGATCCAAGGGACTCAATTACATCTCAACACAACTTATCATACTCAGACTGATGGTCAAACTGAAGTGGTCAATAAGTGTTTGGAAACATATTTGAGGTTTTTTGCATTGGAAAGGAAAAATCAGTGGGCTCAATTGTTACCACTAGTTGAATGGTGGTACAACACTTCTTACCATATAGCTACCCGCATGACTCCTTTTGAAGAAGTATATGGAAAAAATCCACCTTCAGTCCTCTCATATTTTCCTGGTGTCTCAAAGGTCTAGGCAGTTGACCAAACACTTACAATTCGAGAGGCCATTCTCCATACCCTCAAAGAAAATTTGGTCATGGACCAGAATCGCATGAAGCAACAATCATATCAAGGTCATTGTGAACGTCAATTTGCAAAAGGGGATCAAGTGTTTCTTCGACTGCAACCTTACAAGAAAACTTCCCTCAAGGATGACCATTGTCAGAAACTAGCATCCAAATTTTATGGTCCTTATACAGTTCTCAAGCGTGTGGGATAGGTGGCCTATTAATTAGCTTTTATGAGTCATTCTAAGCTCCATCCTATTTTTCATGCTTCCTGCTTAAATAAGGTGATTGGAACTAAGTGCCAAAATCAAACCAACCTTCTCGAGTTGGACGAAGAAGGCTCCATTTGGCTACAACCACAAGCATTTTTGGACCAGCGTGAGCATCGTCTACGTTAGCGAACCATCAAGGAAGTGTTAGTCCAGTGGAAAGATACAACTCTAGCAGATGCCACTTGGGAACTGACTACTGTTCTTCAATAATTTCCTCATATCAAGACTTGAAGACAAGGTTGTTTTTAAGGGGGAGGACATGTTAGGGACCTAACCCCTCACGTAGGTAGAATAATATATTTCCATGTAATAAAGGTCAATATTAATAAGGCCTAGAAATAAGGAAGAATAAGTCCAATGTAAGAAGACCTAATAGAATCTTATGCTTATAGAAGGATCTTCCTCTAGATTGTTCTTTTGATAGACATATTTAGTATAAATAGAATTCGAGGGTATGAGAAGTTTTGTCTTAGATATTATTGTAATAGAGCTCTACTCTACTGGAGGTTTCCCCCTCGAAGAGGCAAGTGAGCATTGCTCTTAGTTATCAAAGTGTTATTTCTCGTGTTCTTATGGTATCATTTTGGTATTATTGTGGTGTTGTTATGATTATGTTGTTGTTCATCGTCCATTTCTAGATCTTTGTTTATGTTCTGCATACTTTTTTATATCTGGAATATTACATTAAAAAATGTTCATTTCATGATATAAAAGGATCTTAAAAGATCCTATGAACTGCATAAAATTTCTTGTACTTTATATATTTGTAGGTTACTTAGAAAAAAAAAATAAGATAACTTTTTGGCCACCTCCTTGTATAAAATAAGAAATCCTACGCTTTTCATATTCTCATGGTCAAAATTATTCTACTACATTTAAGACTTAGAAAATTATTTATAGATAACTAGTTATGTATTTCATATAATTTTAAAAAGTATCGAACTTAAGATAACCACCATTAGCACTCAATAGTTACACAAATCTCACTTACCAAAACCAATTCCTGGGATTTTCATTTTCTAGAACAACCTCAAACCCTCCACACATCGACCATTCTGAAAATACCCATAAATTATAATATTCCATGATACCGCATTTTGTTCAATAATTTTTTCAAACACTTGGTGTATATATATTTGAATCTTATAGGGAAATAGACTCCTCGATTTTATCAATGCTCCATTCATCAGCTCCAAATTCCTTTTCCATTTCCAATCTCATGGGGCTAACCGATTTCCTCCCAGCCATATTCAGGAAAAACTTCTTTCCCTGAGACATTTGAGTTGTGTGGGTCCATAACTAGTTTTAGAATGTACTCAACATGGATTTTACCATCGGTTGGTAAGTATCCAAAATTAGTGAAGCTAGCTTCTTCTATATCACATGTATCATTCAATTAATATTCATGTATCATCCATTTAATATTTTTATCCTACAATTTTCTTTTACTCTCCAGGTACCTCCCACTAAACCATGGATTACACCATCAATTTATAGACTCCATGAGGCTGTCCACCTCACCCCCCCATGCAAAAATTACAATTTTTTCCTTTATTTTATTTATTTAATTCTTATTATTCATCCCCCATGTGTAATTCTATTCTTTTCTCTTAATTATTCATTTTTGTTAAATAATTTCTTTTAGATAAAATATCAATATTTTGAAGACACCCCTAAAAGTGGGTAATTACCCTAGGAATTAATTCAATCATAGGATCATTAAATTTTTCCTTAGCTTAATTCAACATCTAGAAGGATTTAGTTGTTGGGGAGCATGGTCATCCCACCTTACTGTGTGCCCCCCCTAAAATTAATCATAAAACCATATATTATGTAATTAGAGACTCCACGTCTCTATTCAAACTCCATGCCCCAGTTGAGAATCCACATATATATTGAGAATCCACGTCTCTATTGAGACTCCATGCCTCAATTTAGAATCCACATCTATATTGAGAATTTATTGGTTATAGGCCACACCCATCTGTTGGAGATTTGGAAAGGATTTCCATGTATCTTGCACATACAACCACCAAACATATAGAACATAAGTCAATATCATATATGAAACATAATACTGAATTGTACAATATTACCAGTTACCCTCCACATATATTCATTGTTTGACTCCCAATTTGGAGTTTTCCCCAATATCCATATCCATCTACATCCTCCTCAGGTAACTAACATCCTGCACCACACAAGTCATGCCAAAAAGTATAGATATAGAATTTAAGAAATATGATATTACTAAATTTCAAATGTTTCCATTAAACTTTCATGACATTTAAATTTGGCTTCCATAGCCTCCATCTTCCTTTAATCAACTTCCACCTAGAATTCATGTAGATCATGTCTACCTAACAGAAATTAAACTTGCTCACAACATAAGTTTTCATTACATAAACAAGCAATAGCATATATCAATCATAGTGTATATGCTAATTTACTCACAATTTAAATTTTCACTACCTCATATCAATTAAGTAGATTTCCCCAAAACATAGTCATTAAACTCTTCATTTAAAATTTAGATTGAACTCCTAATCATTTCTAAAAGTAGAGTTAGTAAAGGAGGGGCATTACATACTTCAATCCTTAGAACAAAACTTGGCCTCAAGTTTTTATGAAGCTCCTAAAAGACTTGTGCTCTACAAATAAAAATTTGAGTTTAAAAAAATTAAAGTCTATCATAGATTTGTTTTTAATCTAGATTGTTCAAATTCCTCCATCGACTTGTGTTATAGACAAAAATAGTTTTAACCTCACTTGTAGGTTATGAAAATGTTATGATATTTAAAATTTTGGCTTATCTCAATATTATCTCATACAATATAAAGAGATCAAGATAAAATGCCACATTAAAGAAAAAGGCAAAAGATCCCCAAAAATAAATCAAGAATAGATTTTCAAAAAAGTTAATTTCAACATTATAAATGTATGCTCTCAACACTTTTCAGAAGTCACTCCATGGCATATCCAAACATGTATAACAATCTAACACTGAGGAGAGCCCTTTGGATTTCCTCATACTTTTTGCAAAAAGGATAGAATTTGTTGAAATATACATCGAATGGAAATGCATTCTATCACTCCATGGCATATCCCAACATGTATAAAAATCTAACAATGAGGAGATCCCATTGGAGTGCCTCACATTTTGAAAAATGGATAGAATTTGTTGAACTATACATAGAATGGAATTGCATTCTATCACTGCATGGCATATCCCAACATGTATAACAATCTAACACTGAGGAGATCCCTTTGCAGTGCCTCGTAGTTTTTGCAAAATGGATAGAAGTTGTTGAAATATACATCGAATGGAAATGCATTCTACCTTGGTGAATCACTAGTGGATTCAAATTTCAATTTGCATAGTTAACAATGGTTCATTGTTTCCCAAGGCATAACCATACATGTTTTAATCGACATTCATTATGTTAGGATTTACCAGCTACATTCCAATATGTTCATTGTTTCGCAAGGCATAACCATACATGTTTTAATCCACATTCATTATGTTAAGATTTACCAACTACATTCCAATATGTTTGAGTATCAAAGTGGGATGATATAGAATGGTCTTTAAATATGCATACCATCTTTTTAATTTATAGGAAACATTTTATGCTTGGAGTTGGTTGAATTATTTTGCATGTGTTCTTGTTGCTGACTCTAACTTGAGGTTGGTAGTTATAAATTTTCTATGTAGGAATTTATGCATGGGAATAAGTTAGATCCTTGGTAGTGCCAACCTTATAATTACTATACACAAATCTTTTAGCATAACAATAGTTTGTACTATAGCTTCCAATATTTTTTACAAGGGTTTCATTTGATTGCATGTTGCATATTGAATAAGAAACAATATTTCCACTTCTTATAATAATGAAAAATATATATTTAAATTTGAACTTGGTTCAAGAAAAACTACAGAAGTTGAACTGCATCATAAAAAGATATTGTATAGAATATATGATTCACACCAGTAAAAGGCACTTGAGACTAGATTTTGTCTAGTTAGAGGTGGATAACATGCTAATGGAGATCAATTTTAAATTTGTTAGAAAAAATGGTTTATTTATGGGGGAGGAGAGTATTCAACACATTAGAATTTTATCCCCCATTTCTAGGGATAAATAAGGAGATAATGTCTCAAGGCCCTCAAGTTGCAGCAGACATGGAGTGTCGAAGGATAGATTGACTTGTGATGTCCACTTACATAGATGGAGACCCACTTCACCACCACATTTCTCTAGTTCATCATGATGGCATTCACCACATCATCCTATTTCTGGAAGACAATGGGTCTTGATCCATGAGGTACAAGTTAGGTATTGTGGTAAGTGTCACTTTAATACTTGAGGCATCTGAATATGTTTCATTTAAAACTGCTTTTTTATTATAGAATGTCACCTTGGAAATTATGCTCTTTTTCCTGTTTCACTTTGGTGGTTGACATTGTTCCCTAGTAAGTGGTCTCCCTTGGGGAAATTTTCTTTTAATGGGTGGTCTCATTTATGAGTCATCATACCATTCCCAATCATACTTATCATTTTTTATACTTCATCCTTTTCATCATCTTTTCTTTAAGGATTTTTTGGTGTACTGACCCAAGAAGGGATTGTACCTCATTTCATGGAAAGAAGGGGCTAAAGGCCTAGGGGGAATCTAGATGGAAAAAGATAAAAGACGAAATCATAACCTTCTAGATGATTTCCCGTAGAGGTATTGAGAACAACAAAACATTTCTCTTAAAATAATTCAATACCTTCAAAAAAAAAAATTCAAATATATAAATGCCCCACTTGTTGAGGGATATACACAAGTGCGGTATACCCTTTGCTTTACCTATACGTCACTTTGTGTACCTCTAGCTTCAAGTGACATTGTGGTTCTTGTTTCAAGTCTTATGTTACCCAATTTTCGTAGCAAATTATTTTTGACTTTAATAAATTTATGGCAATAAATGGGCTTGGAAAAAGGATGTATTGAAAATGAAGTTGCAACGCACCCTCTACAAAGGAACCCATAAATGAGACAGTATGAACCCTTGTATGTCATGCACCCCATGCCCAAAAGTCTTTCCCCCATCCAATCCATCTTGCTTACATGGCTTAGAGAGGGTACACCTAGGAAACACCTCTTGATTTAAGGAATGACTCACCTAATAGGTCAACTTGACAACCCTCCCATACCTAAACTTTGCAAGTTGCATAGGGTCTTTGAGTGCTTATTTAATTTGATAAGGTAGTTTTGATGCAGATGTTTAGGTGGATCTTGTATTAAATGTGACTTTACTTTCCATGATACATTTTACTTGAGACCCTTGGAGGGAATTTGTCTTTGTAAGACCTATCTTGGTGGATGATTTGGAGTGATGCAGGAGCATCGCTATCAACAGCATGGAGAAAAACCCATCAATATCAAAGCATTTGTACGGGAGCTCAACGCTAGTAGTTGTAGTAGATATTTTGAAATCCACCTTAACTTAGAGGAAAAATTAATCTTTTGAGACATGCTTGAACTCAATGGGAAAATAACGGAGGCACACTTGAACGATTACAAGTGAAGTGGGAGATTCCACTCTGGCTCTGGAATGCGACTAATCCAAGATAGTCTCTAGGCTAAGTTATAGAGTAGACAAGTAGCCAGGGGATAACCCTAATAACCCTTTGATAAAGAGAGGTTTTGAACACCCTAATTTAATTAGCTAGTTAGGAAGATAGAGAGCTGGAAGCGAGTAGCTACAAGTTAGTAGGATATTTTTGAGTTTCAGTTTTTGTTCTTTCACAATTGTAACCATTTTCACTTTGGAATAGAATAGAGGAAAATTGATCTAGTGCATGGTGTGAACATTGTTTGTAATTCTCTGTCATTGTGTTTTTATGAGTGAATGGAACTGTGAATTCTTAGATAAGTTTCAATTGTTTCTCTTCTATTGAAGTAGTGCAAGGTGTGCACACCAAATGCAAGGAGTGCATGATGGAATCTGTTTCAATTCCAAAGGAGTGCATAGATCCAAGATTTGACTAAGTGTCGAGGGGGCTTTGCAAGAAGTCGAGGAACTAGAAAACTAGGATGTCAAGAGGGAAAGAGGAAAATTCTCTTTGATAAATCCTTGGAATATAACTTATCAAAATCCAAGAATCACAAGGAGTGATCGAGGAATCAAAGTCTTCACAAGACCAAGCTCACGTGGGACAGCTCTTTTCATAAGTGTTAACGAAGTCAAAGAGTCAGACTCATCGGAGGAACAAAGGTTCGAACCCTTTGGGAAGTTAGGAAACATTCTAAGTCTAAATAAAGAATAAGCACAAGGGAGTAAATATCTTAGCCAATCGATCTGAATGCTAGAGAACCAGAAGCATCCATTATGAGGGACATGTGGAAAATGATCAGTGTTTCACTAACTCACACTTGGGAGAAGTTAAAGGAAAGAGCACCAAGAACTCACGAGGCCTGAATCCATGACTTGATTTGAGCCGTTGGATCGAGAAGATATCTAGACCGTTGATGTCCAGGGATAAATCATTGACATTTCAGCGAT
>JASDQU010102599.1:33570-44720 GCA_032191745.1 Picea mariana | reverse complement strand
GTTCAGACACCATAAGGAAGGAGGTGACTTATATTAGGTGTACCCGATATGTGAAACCCCAATGTGCTCATAGTTTTAGCCCCAGGTCATAGTGAGGGGTCACGTGGAGAGAGGAAAAGGGAGGAAATAGTGAGTGCTAGGTCCTTGTCATAATTTCGACAATCAGGAGAGTCAGAGTGGCTCACGTGCAAATACCTGACTCGTGAAATTGCGACGTGCCTTTGGAATCGGGAGGTGGTCACAACCATGGTCACGTAAGAGAAGGGTCTTAGCGAGAGAAGGGCTAACACCCGTTTGGAACTAAGATTTGAACAACGCTCAAGAGAAGGCTCGTGGGTCTCATACGACCTGTATTTTTGGAGAAAGGACCTGTGTAGGTGAGTTTGGGGTCTAGAAGAGGCTTGGAGAGTCAATCAGACTCGATTTCTTGGTCAATCCTAGATTGGGAGGTTGTGCAACCCTTAGGGTAAAAGGTGGGGTCTTTGTCAAGTGGTATCAAAGCCTATTTCATTTGTAGATTTCAGGCAAAGGAGACAAGAGAACTCAAAGTTGTACTCTGTGTATGATAAATAGTCAACATGATGTAGGAGCATTGTAAGTAGCTAGCAAAGCAAGCACCAAGGCAAAGACAACTGGAAATGCACTAGCGCGCATTTTGAAAGAGTTTTGAATTTGAATGAGAAGACATTAATGTAATAGCTAGGGCAACATAATTGCATTTATGTTTTGGATATTGTAAATAGATCTTGAGCATTACACTCATCTGTTCGATATGGAGGCATTTATTTGTATTGAATGTAAAGTAGGTAGCTTTTAATTCTGATTAGATAGCTTAGAGCTGTAGGAGGGAAAACTCGTAAAATACACCCTCACTTGTATCATTGTATCATTACCAGCTGTATGATTCTGAATTCTATAAGATGTATATCTATAGAGGATAGGACAACAGAGAAGAACCCATGTACAGGAACACTTGAGTTAATATAAGAAAGATTTGACTCAATTTCATGGTGTTATTATGCTTACTATTTACACCTATTGAATCGTATGTTTACAATTGTTTTGTTTTTCTGTTATGAATTTATTTCAATTCTATGTACATGCTTGTGATTTCATGGTTAATGTATGGATTCTAAGAGAAGGGAAGCATGAGTTTCAATTGTTTCTCTTCTTGATAATTCCTGCAAAGAGTGTAGTGAACTTCTGCAAGGTGTGCATCGACGAAGTTCTGAGTTTTATCTCAAAAAGCTCAGGAGAGATATCATTGTGCTCATACCAGTAGAAGTGTAGAGATAGCACAAAGTCATACAAGGTGTGCGTAGGATGATTGAAGTCCTAGAATTTATCAACCAAGGGGAAAGTTGAAGGACTATTGTTGCAGAGGAGTGCACAGAGTCGAAGGGTAAAATAAACTAAGGTTATTTTCTAATGCCACAAGGAGTGCGTGTAGAAAACCTTTTGAATCCTTGAGTTTGCGAGTGAAAAATTAGGAGGGGAAGAACCTTGAATATATCAAGGGAAGGCATGTGTTGAAGGCACCCAACAAACCAAAAAACTCAGAAAGGTTAATGTTGGAGTGTTTTGGTAGATGAGTCTTTTAGAAGTCTGATTGGATAGTGTAATCGCTTCATGGAGAAGTGTTGATTTGTAGGGGTCCATTGGATCTTGAAGAGAAGTGAAGAGGATAAGGATGAGGATAATTCGGTGGTCAGAAGCTTAGGAGGAATAGAGGCCATTGGATTTAAATCAACAGGAGTCATTGATCTCGTGCTCAAGTTCATCATTTCAGAATTCGGGAAGTGGAGGAAGTTGTGATTTGGAGTCGAGAGTCGTGGACTCCCAATTCATGAAGTTTTGATAGAGTAATAACCATCATATCATGAGAAAATAGATCCGTTGATTTGCGGCAAGGATATATCACGATTTCAGTGATCAGCGATGGGACTTCTTGCATTTTTGTTCACTGATACACAAAATCCCAGGTGTGAAAAGACTGGGGCCCAGATCATACTTGAAGGTCATGTCAAAGTAAATTCAAGGGAGGAATCAATTTCCCATTATCCTTTTTGAGTTTCAGGGATTGGCAAGTTAGGGGGACTCACATCTGGATTCACGAGGTCACAAAGTCTGAAACACCCTTTTAGATAAATGGTTGTGGTCATATCAGCTATCATGTGGATGAGAGTTAGTGACTTGTGTTTGTCCACACAAGAATAAATCATAAGGACCTATGGATACACACTTATGTGTGTGTGGGATTCCCTACGGGGAAATCAAAGAGTCAATCCAACTCACAGGGAGATTAAGAATGATCCTAGAATGGAAGGTTGTGCAGGACCTACTGAGGTAGGGGTGATCTGCCAGAGTGGTATTAGAGCCTACCTTAATTGTTTTGTAGGTGAAAAGGATACATAAGACAAGTTGTGATTTGAATTCTATAGGGAATAGATTTGAACAATGTCTTTTAGAAGACGCCAAGAGTGAGCAATGCCCAATCTAGCTGTGGAAAGGGAGATGAGAGAACTACGTGCTTGACTAGATGCTATGGAGACAACACGAAGATGGATAGTTGATGTTGGATATGTCAGTGAGGTTGAAAGTGAAAATGAGGCTGGATTTGAAGAATAAGTCACAGTCGAAGACACTACAGAAAAATGACTATTCAGAGTTGTTGCAAGAATCGGAGCCAGAGAAAAAATGGACATTCCGATGTATGAAGGAAACTTAGATGTTGAGGAGCTGCTAGATTGGTTTAGAGCTCTGGAAAAATACTTCGAATATGAGTATGTCGAGGAAGATAAGAAGGTCAAACATGTCACCACTAGACTTAAGGGGCATGCAACACTGTTGTGGGATGAACTACAGGTAGACAGGCATTGCAAAGGCAAGCAAAGAATCAAAAGTTGGGATAGAATGGTTGCCAAAATGAAAGCCAAGTTTATACCTAGGGATTAATAAATCAATCTGTTTCGAAGGATGCAAAATTTGAGACCAAAAGGGATGATAGTGAAGGAATACACTAAAGAAATCTATAGATTAAACATCAGAGCTGGTCATCGTGAAAGTGATGATGAAAAGGTTTCCAGATACTTGAATGGATTGAGATACGAGCTTCAAGATGAAATAATCATGTTGACCATTAGGAATGTCGAATATGCTTATCAAATGGCCCTGAAGGAAGAAGAGAAATTCACCCGAAAGCAAGGTGAAAGGGGCATAGGTCAAAGTCTGAGCACAGGCAAGGTAGTTTCCTAGGACAAAAATCAGAAGTTGAAGGAAGAAGAAAAGAAACCTCATACTCACCCTAAAAGAGGAGGAAGCTCACAGGGGAGGCAATATGTCGACAAAAACACTTTTCTCTTAACAAGAGGAAGAGGAAGAGGCCGAGGGGGTGAGATAAAATTTCTTGTTTGTGGAAAGATCAGACACAAGTCTTTTGAATGTCCCAATAGGAAAAGATATTGAGGAAAATCTCACATTTCTGAAGCACAAAAGAGAAATGTTGAAGCAGAAGATGTAGAAGGTGGAAGGTCTTTAATGATGTGGAAAATTCTCTTGAAGCCAGAGAAAGAGAAAGAGAATCTAGTCCAAAGAAACATTTTGTTCAGAAATGCTTGCAAGACCAAGGATAGGGTATGCAAGGTAATAGTGGACAGTGGAAGTAAAGATAATTTAGTATCCATAGAAATGGTGGAGAAGCTAGAATTGGAAGCAGTTACACATCTGAGCCCATGCAAAGTTTCATGGTTACAAAAGGGACATCAGGTAATTATCACTAAACAATGTTTAGTTTAATTTAAAATAGGGGGATATAAGGATGAAATTTTATGTGATGTTATTCCCATGGATGTCTGTCACCTTTTGTTGGGGAGACCATGGCAATATGACAGAAATGTTTTTCATGATGGGATAAAGAAAACATACACCTTGGAGAAGAATGGTAGAATGCATATGTTGTTGCCAATTAAGGACAAGGAGGTAACAACAGAGACAAACAATTCTATACTTCTCATGAGTGGGAAGGAGCTTCTTGAAGAATTCAAGAAAGATGAAGAAATGCAGTTTGTTGTGGTAAGTAAACCTAGAGTCATCTTAACCAGTACTAGGATAGATGATCTACCTAGAGAAATTTAGGAAATGTTGGAGGAATTTGCTGACATAGTAGTGGACGAATTACCTTGTTCGTTTCCACCTTTTAGGAGCATAAGTCATCACATTGATCTTATACCTGGAGTGAGTTTTCTAAACAAAGAAACATACAGGTTGACGCCGTGGGAGAATGAGGAGGTCAGGAAACAAGTTCAGGATTTGATGAACAAAGGGTTGGTTAGAGAGAGCCTAAGCCCATGCGTTGTTCCAACAGTGTTAACCCCAAAGAAAGATGGTGGCTGGAGAATGTGTACGGATTTGAGAGCTATCAAGAAAATCACCATCAAGTATAGATTTACTTTACTTAAGATGGATGACTTGATGGATTTCTTGAGTGGAGCAAAGTTTTTTTCCAAAATTGATTTGAAAAGCAGATATCACCAGATTCGAATGAGGGAAGGTGATAAATGGAAGACAACATTCAAAACGAATGAAGGACAGTATGAATGGCTTGTCATGCCGTTTGGTTTGATGAATGCACCAAGTACTTTTACGAGAATGATGAACGAAGTCTTGAAATATTTCATTGGAAAAATTGTAATCGTGTATCTTGATGATATACTGATTTTCAGTAAGACTGAGGAAGAAAATCTGAAGCATTTAGCGTTAGTGATGAGGAGGTTACAACAAGAAAAATTGCTGATCAATTTAAAGAAGTCGTCATTCATGAAGACATAACTCATTTATTTGGGGTTCATAATATTTTCAAATGAATTGAAGAAGGATCCGAAAAAGGTAAGAGAAATCAAAGATTGACCATCGCCAAAGAGTATCTTTGAAGTCAGAAGCTTCCATGGAATTTCCATCTTTTATAGGAATTTTAGTGGGATATGTGCACCAATGATGGACACGGTTAAAAAAAGACACATATGTTTTCATTGGATAGAAGAAGCAGAGAAGAGTTTCAAGTTGTTGAAGGAGAAGATAATTGGACAACCAATTCTGGTTTTGCCAGATTTCAGTAAGACATTTCAAGTTAGGTGTGATGCAAGTGGATTCTCTATTGGAGTAGTGTTAATCCAATACAACAGGCCTATTGCATACTTCAGTGAGAAACTGAATGATGAAAAGCTGAAATATTCAACGTATGACAAGGAATTTTATGCAGTTATACAAGCCCTAAAAAAATGGAGGCATTACTTGGTTCCAAAAGAGTTTGTATTGTATAACAATAGCCATGCTTTATAGTTCATAACTCAATAGGAGAAACTAAACTAGAAGCATGAAAAATGGGTTGAATACATGCATAATTTTACCTTTTTTATAAATCATATTTCTGGAACTGCTAACGAAGTTGTTGATGCTTTGAGAAGGAAATGTTTGATTCTGCAGGAGTTCATAGTAAAGACCTTAGGTTTTGATAACCTCAAGGAAATGTACAGAGATGATGCAGATTTTAAAGAGGATTACGAAGCATGTGAGAATCTAATTCTTAGAGACAAAAGCCAATGGAATGAATATATGATTCAGGATGGACTATTGTTCAGGGGAATTAGTTGTTTATTTCAAAGAGATCCATGAGGGAGAGTCTTCTAAAGGAAAAACATAGTGGGGAATTGTTTAATGTCCCCAAGGCTGAGCCCTGTTGTAAATCATGTCTATGAAGTATAAAGCTTGCATTATGAATTGTAATTATGTTTTATAGGATGGTGAGCCATGTTTATATAAGCTGGTGGGCTTATGTGTTATTAGACCAGGGAGCCTTAGTGTTGAAGGCCAATAGCCTGATTTTTGTACATGTAATTATAGACAGTATTAATACAAAACATCTCTGCATGTGGACTGACCATGATGAATTAGTGATGGGGGACTAAGCATCCAAAAATCTTGGGTAAGGGAGAGAGGGTTGAGAGGTAGGAAGAGGGGCTAAGCTGAGGGGGCTTAAACCCTTGAGAATAATATTAAATTATTATTCTAAAAATGATGTGTGAAATGTGTTTTACTGGATCCCAAATCCCTGGAAGGGGGAACACGTGGATAAAAGAGCACACCAGCTGATGAAGTGCATGCAGCCTCATGGGTGACCTGTGTTAGCCCAAGAACATGCAATTTAACCCAGGAAGTGAGTCATGTTGCAGGTTCGCTTCCCATTTTCCACGGATGGTTGTTTCTGAGTGGGTTCTTCAGGCATTCCTCCATCAATCCCCTGAGTCGGGGATTCCATTCTCCATCTTCCTTCTGAATGGGCGGGCATTCTTGATCAACCTTTGTTGGGTGTTTTATGATGGATCCTTTACCTGAACCGTGGGAGTCTCTGTGTGGAATCTCTGTACACCTTACACATCTCTTAAACCAGATCCATGAGTCTATCCTTTATTGCTGGTTGGGGAAGCCCAAAGTGTCTCATAATTGTTGAGCCTTGTTATGTTGAAGCGTCCGTCTATCACTTGTTTTGGGAAACCCGTGTTTGTTCTCCTAGTTGACTATGGTAGCCACGCATTCTTGGTTGGGTGTGGTTTGTTGCTATTGTATGTTCGTTGCTGAGACTTGTTGTTTTTCTTCTTTGTACAGGAACGAGATTGAGGAAACCGGTTGTATGACCTATGTGTAAGCTCTCTCCATATGAGGGAGGTAATTGTTGTTGAAGAGGTAGGTTTTAACAAGGCTGTGAGTGACTCTCTCCAGGTGAGAGAGTGCGTGGAGGAAGGAAAGAGCTCCTAGAAGGAACCCTGTATCTGCCAGAGAGATAGAAGATTTTCGGTCCGGTCTATTGCTGATGCCCAAGGCAAGGGAGGTTAGCAGCCGAAGGACTGTCTAGGTGATAGAGAAGGTGTATACTCCTAGGGTGGGATAGGCATGTGGGGAAGGAGATTCTGTGGGAAGTGGGAATAAGTGGTTCCTAGGAGAAAATCCTCCTTCTTTTACATGTATTCTTCCTATAAACCTTACCTAGCCTAGGATTCCTTACCCAGTGGAGCTTAGTCTCAGCTTTAGGGTGGCCTACTGCTGAGAATGATGAGCAGTGTGGTATAAGGCTGGGAGGTTTGTGGAAGGTCTACATGCATTTGGTGGTGCGTGACAGTTTCGAAGATAAGTGTCACTATGCTTTGTAATTCTATAATTAATTAAATTGCATACTTGTGATTCTTGCAATGTTATCACGTATTTTGTTGTGCATATGAATTATTGTTATTTCCATTAACTCTGAAATGCTAGCAGTAATTCTGTGTTTAACTGTAATTAAGAATTTTAAGTTCATTAGAATGCATAATGTGTTACATAAGTGTTTTTCCGCGTAGTAGTGTTGGCCCGACCGTGGGGTTGATGGCCGGGGGTGTTACAGATTGGTTGGATATTTTAGCTATGATAAGACATTCACGCAACTGAATGGTTCATACTATTGGCCATGAAGGAGGAAAGATGTCAAGAAATTCGTGAACAAGTGCATAATTTGTCAGCACACAAAAGGGAAAAGACAGAATACAGGGTTATATCAACTGTTTCCAGTACCAGAGAAGCCATGGGATGCGGTAAGTATGGATTTTGTGTTAGGACTACCGAGAACACAAAGAGGACGTGACTCAATCTTTCTGGTAGTCAATATATTTTCTAAAATGGCACATTTCATTCCATGTTAGAAAACCAGTGATGCAACTCACATTGAAAATCTCTTTTTCAAAGAAGTTGTTAGACTTCACGTCTTACCCAAAAGTATTGTATCGGACAGGGATACCAAATTTGTTGGCCATTTCTAGAGGACCCTATGGAAGAAGTTGGGGTCTAATTTATATTTTATCTCAACATATTACACCCGATTGAGGATGCCAGTTGGGAAGGTGAAGCAGAAATCCAGATACATGGATAGACGGTGTAGGAGCTCATGAACAAGATTTCATGAAATTTTTAGGATGGAGGAGCATCGTAAGCAACCAAAAAATCAAGTGCCAAGGCAATGACAACTGGAAATGAACCAACACACATTTTGAAAGCATTTTGAATTTGAATGAGGAGGCATTAATGTAATAGATAGGGGAGCATATGTACATTTATGTTTTGGAGAATGTAAAAAGATCTTGAGCGTTGCTCTCATCTGTCAGATATGGAGGAATTTATTTGTATTGAATGTAAAGTAGGTAGCTTTTAATTCTGATTAGATAGCTTAGAGCTGTAGGAGAGAAAACTCTTAAAAGAAACCCTTGCTTGTATCATTGTATCATTCCCAATTGTATGATTCAGAATTCTATAAGTTGTAGAGATATAGAGGACAGGAACATAGAGAAGAACCCATGTAAAGGAACACTTCAGTTAATATAAGAAATCTTTGACTCAATTTCATGGTGTTATTATGCTTACTGTTTACACCTATTGAATGGTATGTTTACAGTTGTTTTGTTTTTCTGTTATGCATTTATTTCAATGCTATGTACATGCTTATGATTTCATGGTGAATGTATGAAGTCTAAGAGAAGGGAAGTATGAGTTTCAATTGTTTCTCTCCTTGAAAATTCCTGTAAAGAGTGCAGTGAACGTTCCTAAGGTGTGCGTTGACAAATTTCTGAGTTTTATCTTAGAAATCTCAGGAGAGACATCATTATGCTCATACCAGCAGAAGTGCAGAGACATCAAAAAGCCATGCAAGGTGTGCACAGGCCAGTTGAACTCCTATAATTAATCAACCAAGGGGAATGTTGAAGGACTGTTGTTGCAGAGGAGTGCATAGAGCCGAAGGGTCAAATAACTTGAGGTTATTTGCTAATGCCACAAGGAGTGCGTGCAAAAAACCTTTTGAATACTTGATTTTTCAAGTGAAAACTCAAGAGGGGAAGAACCTTGAAGATTTCAAGGGAAGGCGTGTGTTGAAGACACCTAACAGAAAGAAAAACTCAAAAAGGTTGATGCCAGAGTGTTTGGGAAGAGGAGTCTTTCAGAAGTCTTATTGGACAGTGGAATTGCTTCATGGAGAAGTGTTGATTTGCAGGGGTTCGTTGGATCTTACAGGGAAATGAAGAGGATAAGGCTAAGGATCATTCAGTGTTTAGAATATCAGGAGGAATAGAGGTCATTGGATCTAGATCAATGGGAGTCGTTGATCTCGTGCTTGAGTTCATCATTTCAAAATTCGGGAAGTGGAGGAAGTTGTGACTTAGATTCGAAATTCATGGAATCACGATTCATGAAGTCCCAATAAAGTCAGAACTGTCAGATCACGGGAAAATAGAGACATCGATTTACGGCAAGGATATATCATGATTTTGGATACCAACAATGGGAATTGTTGCATTTTAGTTTGCTGATACGCGGAATCCTGGGTGTCAAAACACTGGGGCCCAAACCATACTTGAAGGTCAAGTCAAAGTAAAGCCAAGGGAGGAATCCATTTTCCGTTATCCTTTTTGAGTTTCGAGGATTTTCGAGTTAGGGGGACTCACATCTAGATTCGCGAGGTCGCATTGTCTGAAACACTTTTTCAGATAAATGGTTGTGGTCAAATAAATGATGAAGTGAATGAGAATTAGCTCCTTGTTTTTTTTCGCGCTGGCATAACTCATAAGGACCTGTGGATACACACTTGTGTGTGTGAGGGATTCCCTACGGGGAAATCAAAGAGTCAATTCAACTCATGAGGAGATTAAGAACGATCCTAGATCGGGAGGTCATGCAAGACCTACTAAGGTAGGGGTGTTCCGCCACAACACAATGCCACCAAGGAGATGAGGAGAGAAACCTTTAGCCAATCAAGCTATAGCAAGGGAGATGCAATAAATATGTGCAAGATTAGAAGCAATGGATGCAACGCAGATGTGAGCACCTGACACTGGAGATGTCAACGATGCATAAATCGAAGAGGTAGTGGTAGAGAATGTTATCAAAGAAGTTGCAGAAGAGGATGTTTCTGAGGAACACTTATTGAGAGCAGTTGCTATATTGGGAGGTAGAGCCAAGATAGAGGTCCCAATGTATGAAGGAAATTTATATGTTGAGGAGCTGCTAGATTGGATAATATCCATGGACAAGAATTTCGACTATGAAGATCTTGATGAAGAGAGGAAGGTGAAACAACCTTTCACCATACTCAAGGGACATGTAACACTATGGTGGGATGAACTACATGCTAAAATAAGAAGCAAAGGCAAGAAAAAGATAAAGAGTTGGGATAGAATGGTAACCAAGATAAAGTCTAAGTTCATGCCCAAGGATTATTAGGTCAATCTATTCTGGAAGATGCAGAACTTGAGACATAAAGGGATGACAGTTAAGGAGTAAACTAAGGAATTCTATAGGCTGAACATCAAAAATGAACAGAGGGAGAGAGATGAAGAAAAAGTTTCCAGATATATAAATGGCATGATGTATTAAATCCAGAATGAGCTCAGTATGATGTCAGTAAGAATAGTGGAGGATGTTTATCAGTTTGCACTGAAATCAGAGGAAACGTTGTCTAGAAAACAAAGCCAGTGAGGAAGAGGTAAAATCCCTGTCCCAAGAAAAAACAAGGAAGTTACCCATGACAGAGCATATAATCCTAAGGATGAGATTGAGAAACCAAACAGTCACTTGAAAAGAGGGGGGAGTTCTTGAGAAAGACATAGTGGTGGGTGAAACTCTTCTAGAGGAGGAGGCAGACGAGGAATAACATGTTATGCATGTGGAAAGATGGGGCACATGTCTTAGGAATGCCCTGAGAAAAAAAAATAAGGAGGAGAATCTCACATTTCATAATCTCAAAGAAGAGATGTTGAAGAAGAAGGAGAAGAGGATGGAAGATCCATGATGTTGAGGAAAGTTCTCTTAAATCCAAAGGCATAAATTGAGAAGCCAATGCAGAGGAATAGTCTCTTCAAAACAACTTGCAAGACTGAAGACAGAGTATGCAAGGTGATAATTTACAGTGGGAGCACTGATAAATTAGTATCCATAAAGATGGTGGAGAAATTGGAGCTGGAGACAATTGCGCACCTGGAGCCATAGAAAGTGTCACTTTTGCATAAAGGACACTAAGTAATGGTTACTAAACAATGCTTGGTTGAATTTAAGATAGGAGGATATAGATATGAAATCCT
>JASDQU010102599.1:8092-31010 GCA_032191745.1 Picea mariana | reverse complement strand
TGAATTGGCATGATTAATGGAGAGAATACCACAGTGCATGAAGGGATGGACTTCAGAAGCCCAACAACTTCCTCTCCAAGCTGAACGTTTTGCTAAAAGTGCCAAGACGTCACCTAATTAAGGCATGACATCATGTTTTTAGGGTTTCTTTTGTGCAAAAATCATTTTAATTTTGTAAAGGGGAAAAACAAAGGAGTTCGACCTTATTATTTTTTGGTTTAACCTAATGTTATTTGGATAAACATTATATTGAGTTCTTGTATACATAAGAGACCAAATCATTTTCATTTTAACATAGCTCTCTCATTAGAGAAGACTACTTGGCTCAAATTTGCACCCTATTTGGGCATTTGATCTATCTCTCTCTCTTATGCAACTCTTTTGGATGCTTTCATTGGTATATTGTTGAGATAAGGTGGTTTTCTCCTCTTGGAGGCTTGTCTTTTGGCATGCAGATGGAAATTGCTTGGTAAACTAGGGTTTTTATTTGTTATCTTTTAAAATTGGTAACGCAATTTTTTTATTTTGCTGATATTTTCTTCTTGTTTCATGATATTCTCGTATAGAACTCTTGGAGGACTATAAGGGAATACACCCTCCACCAATATTCATCTTATTTTCTATTTGATAAGTCATTTTTACAAGGTTTCTAAGAGGATTAAAAGGGCTTACACCCTCCTAGATTTACCTTTGTTAGTTTTGCATGCTCTAGGGAGTAAAAGGGTTTACACCCCTAGAGATATCATGTTTCCCAATATTATAAGCAAGACTCCATTAAAAGGGAGGAACTAGCAAGCGCTAGGTCCTTGTCAGAATTTCGACTATCGGGAGAGTCAAAGTGTTTCGCGTGCAAATTCCAACTTGTGAAATCACGATGCGCCTTTGGAATAAGTAGGTTCTCACTATCATGGTCATGTAAGAGAAGGGGCTTAGCCATAGAAGGGCTAGCACCCGTTTGGTGCTAATATTTGAACAATGATAAGGAGAGGGCTTGTGGGTCTCATACCACCTACATTTTTGGAGAAAATACCCGTGTAGGTGAGTTTAGGGTCTAGCAGAGGCCCGAAGAGTCAATCGGACTCAATTTCTTGATCAATCCTAGATCAGGAGGTCATGTATCCCTTAGGAGAAAAGGTGGGGGTCTGTGTCATGGAGGAACAAGCCTACCTTGGGCCTTCATTGGGGCTTGAAGCCCACAGTTTGGATGCCACGACCAACATGTTGGGAGTATCCAGAAGATGGATGTTTCCTTTGAAACAAAGAGAAGACACCTTGAAGGAGGATACCTAGCCCTCATTTTCCCAATGTTTAACCTTGCAAAGTTAGAACGTCTGTCTCTTGGGATTAACATCATGATTTTGGGCTAGGTTTTGATGATCATGGTGATGATTTGATGAATTGGCATGATTGATGGAGAGAATACCCTAGTGCATGAAGGGATGGACTTCACAAGCCCAACAACTTCCTCTCCAAGCTGAATGTTTTGCTAAAAGTGCCAAGATGTCACCTGATTAAGGCATGACATCATGTTTTTAGGGTTTCTTTTGTGCAAGAATCATTTTAATTATGTAAAGGGGAAAAACAAAGGAGTTCTACCTTATTATTTTTTGGTTTAACCTAATGTTATTTGGATAAACATTATATTGAGTTCTTGTATACATAAGAGGCCAAATCATTTTCATTTTAACATAGCTCTCTCATTAGAGAAGACTACTTGGCTCAAATTTGCACCCTATTTGGGAATTTGATCTATCTCTCTCTCTTATGCAACTCTTTTGGATCCTTGTATTGGTATATTGTTGAGATAAGGTGGTTTTCTCCTCTTAGAGGCTTGTCTTTTGGCATGTGGATGGAAATTGCTTGGTAAACTAGGGTTTTTATTTGTTATCTTTTAAAATTGGTAACGAAATTTCTGCATTTTGTTGATATTTTCTTCTTGTTTCATGATATTTGTGTATAGAAATCTTGGAGGAGTATAAGGGAATACAACCTCCACCAAGATTCATCTTATTTTCTATTTGATAATTCATTTTTACAAGGTTTCTAAGAGGAGTAAAAGGGCTTACACCCTCCTAGATTTACCTTTGTTAGTTTTGCATGCTTTAGGGAGTAAAAGGGTTTACACCCCTAGAGATATCATGTTTCCCAATATTATAAGAGATACTCCATTTACCCAATATATTTAAAGCACTAATTTGAAAATTGCACTGGAGAAATAAAATACTTGCATTGAAAAAAGTGTTTTATTGAGATATGTCAATTGTCTAAAGTGGAATCAATTTTAAATGCTTTTAGCTTGCTTGAGCCATTGGGGATGCAGAAGAACACTTTTAAAATCTTACTTTACTCACTAATCTACCATTGGAATCTGCTTACAAGTTGTTATTGTTAGTCTACTTGGTATTGGCTATTTGTTGGACAAGTTGTTTTTTGACTTCTTTAAGTATAATTTGTTGTTGTAGGAATATTTTTATATAGTCACTTGGTTGTTACAATAATTCTTTGAAAACACTAGCTAAGATTCCTCTATTGTCAATAAAGTCTCGGTTCATTATACTTGAGGTAAAAGTCTAGTAATTGCTAGCTTAGTCTCTTGCATCTCTAATAGGATTTTGGTGATACATTTTTCAGTTATTGTTACCATTTACTTGATGATATATATTTTTGTTTACTTCTACAATATAGGACAACAAGCTTCACTTGATTTTCCATTTGATATTTTGGCTTGTATATCTCCACTTTGTCTTGTCCTGGGTAGGTATAATATTGTTTTGTAGGTACACTTCACTTTTTCAACCTACCCTTATCCATAAGACTCTTACACAAGCAATTTTCTACTTCCTAACTTGAACTATAACAATTTTCACTCTCATCTTCTTACTTTTCATTTCATTCCCACTGGGGTCACTAGGATTCCCCCCTTGTGGTGATTTTCATCATCACTATAGTGATGAGAGTTTCCATATAAGGTGAAAGTGGGTAGATACTCTCCCAGCTTGTCCCACATTTGTGGATTGGTTCAGGTTTTTCCCAACCTACAATATGTGTGATAACATGTTTTCACTATTGTCAGGGAGGATTCTGAATCCCCTTTCATGCCCTAATGACACTTTGGAAATATTTGATCCCAAATCCTTCACCTCTATCTTTTCTTACGAATCCACTTGACAAAAGTTACCTTTCCCTTTATTTCCTTGATGAGTTGAAGCTCATTTGGCGATTGCACCACCCCAAAATCTATCTTCCCAGAAGACCCTTCCGCTTGGAAGATTCAAAACTTTCAATGTTTACCACATAAATCCTTTCTCATCTCCCCCGTTGTCAAAAATATATTCCACAAGAATCTTCCCTTTCCACCAATGGCTCGTCCTTGGTAAAAATACCTCTACAATCCCTTAAACATGACTTCCATTGCTGGATACCCATATACCATGCCTAAAGAAAACAAAAAACGGTTTCCTGAGTTTCCGGGAAATAATTTTTCCATAGCTAAAAATCACCTATATGCATTCGATCAAGACATGGAAAATGAAGGAGTGGAACAAGAATATGTTTCAATGAAGCTTCTAGCCATGTCCTTGACTAGAGATTCCCAAAGGTGGTTCTAGGATTTGTCTAACAATAACTTGGAAACATATGAAGATTTCACTAAGTTTTTCTAGAGAAGATGGGAAACAAAGAAGGATAGTAAAATGTTAATGACTCGGTTCAATCAAATTAAGAAGAAGGAGAATGAGACAATAATTTGAATTTCTTTAAGGGGTAATTTGGTTTCATCCTAAGGGATAAAAAACCCAACACTTTGAAATTGGCCAAAGATTACAATGAAAAGATCTAGGAGAATCTTCTCCACTCCAAAATTGATCCTTTTCATCATCCTCATGTTAAAATAGAAGCAAAGATGAAGATATAAATAAATATTGCACCAGATCGAACAACTCTCATATCTCAAAAGTTGATCAAATGAATACTTAGTTCATCTAGACTCAAAATAAATTTATGACTTGATTAATG
Source organism: Picea mariana (assembly GCA_032191745.1). Taxonomy (NCBI): domain Eukaryota; kingdom Viridiplantae; phylum Streptophyta; class Pinopsida; order Pinales; family Pinaceae; genus Picea; species Picea mariana. Next base: position 26,996 of record JASDQU010102599.1, on the reverse strand, counting down.
AATTTGGATATAAATTAGAATGCTCTGAGATGTCCATTCATAAGACAACAAAAGGATGTTATAGGATGGGAGGCAAGGCCTAAAAAAGAGGAAAATGATTATGATATTTCAAATATTGTTGGGATGGTCAACATTCATGTATCACAGTGGTTCTCTCCTTGTCAGGAACCTCATCCAAAAGTGGAATGCCCCAGGAGAGAGGAGGAATCACCTAGCAATATGAACTTCATAGATACAATCTTCTCTTTACAAGATGATAATGATGATGATGAGTAAGTGTACATCAAGTATGGACAACTTGATGAAGTCCAAAAAAGAGGAGCTACAGAAGGTTGGCTCAAATAACTTAACAATACAACTGAGAATCAAAGAAAATAATTGAAGAAGAGGAAAATCCTAACTTATGATAGAAGGAATAAGATTCCTATATAGACTTCAGTTCATCCACAACCAAAGAATCGAGCTCCATCATAGCTGAGAAAAGAAGATCCTTCTCAACTATCAAACAGATTTGATTTTCCTCTCCCACCTCCAGACCATGATTTGCTTCTAGAACCAACACAGTCGAATGAATAAATTTAGTTGAACATAGATGTCCCAACCATGATTAGTAAGATGAATATGTCAGTTCCTATGGTAGAAATATGCAATATTCCCTATGTTGGAAGAAAATTGTTGAAAGCACCGAAGGTTTCAACCAAAGTAGAAGAACCCCCTATGATTTGGTAAACCATGTACAATGGATGAAAATGGGATGCCAACCCTCCATTTTACATATCTCTTGGTGTGAATGGTATTTGCTTAAACAATTTGATGCCAGATTCCAGGGCCTCGAAAAATGTGATGTATTTGAAGGTCAAGAAACAACTTACTTTGAAGACAACTCACCCATATGGTAATTTTTGTGGCATTGATTCCATGAAGGTGAAGGTTTATTATCTCATAGAAGATGTGGAATTATACTTGGAAGATTTGCCTCACATTGGCCTTATCATGAATCTAGTGGTGATTGTTGTTCCATATGCTTGGGGCATACTCTTATAAAGGAGTTAGGAAGCCACCCTTGGTGGATTTCTTAGTGTGGACCTTACTCATGCACACATTCCAATGGGAGATGGTACCTTAAAGATTCTCTATAACCAAGAGGTGTCTAGGAAACATATGTTGGATCAAAATGACCCTGATTATAGTAGCGAGGATGATTTTGATGACGTTCCAAATACCATTGAATATGATCCACCGGACGTGACATTTATGTAGGATGACTTCATAGATGCACTAGTTCCAAAAATATAAAAATACAAGAAAAATATTGCAAAATTCCAAGGGAAGGAGCCATGGTCCATCAAGATATTAAAGAAAGAAGAAAATAAAAGGGACAAAGAACATGAAAAGGTCATTAAGGATGCATTTAACATAGAACTTCCTTGGTATCCCTAGTTTGAGTGTATACCTTACATCAAATACAATGAAGGAAGCCTTGCACTCATGTGGGATAAGAAGAAGGGCAATCCCAAGTATGATCAAAATAATAATGTCTTTTTCCTTGGCCCTTACGTCATCAAGAAGAAGTCTAAGAAAGAGAAGTAATACTTGTCAACCATGGATGGGATAAATATGCCATTACTAGTGGATGGGTCTCTTCTCTGACCCTATATTCAAGGAACTTGACATATTCAGGGCCCAAGCCCTAGGGAAGTAGGTAGATCATCTTAATTTCTTTCATTTGCATCTTCGTTTCTCATGATAGTTTAGTTGCATTTCATTTTTTATTTTCATTTTTCTCTACTTGCATTATTGATGTAAATATTTTTCTTTCATCATATTATATTGAAAAAGTAAAAAAAATTGTTTTCTAGATTACTTGTCAATTTTGAAGTGTTGATTTTGTTATATGAGAAAAGGATGAGTGATCCACCCTAGATTTTATATTTTGTTGTTTCAGTGTAAGAAGATGTCTAACTAGGAGATGTTGAGTTTCTCATGCACTCTATGGTGAGTATGTGTCCTCAATTAGGAGCCATATTTTATCCACGATTTCTAGAGATAACTAAGGAGATAATGTCTCGAATCCCTCAGGTTGCATGTAATGTTCCCCAAATTTACCAAATAAAAAAAAAATCCTTAGGGACATTAAAACTCTTTCTCTTTGAACAAATCATCTCGAAAGTCCTACTGTTATTATATGTAGGTATGTGTCAACACTATTAACTTTTTCAAGGTTTATGTTTCCAATTATTGACACAATTAACTACCATTATAATAGATTTTATCTTTGAGTTATTTCCTACTGCGCAATAATCATATGCATAAAGTTCCAAGGTAACTTCGCTATTTCCCACTCTTTCAGTTTACTAACTTATCAAATATAAGCATAAAGGTTAGTAAAACCCCACTAATATTAAGATCCTTTCCATGTATCTATATGTATATGTATACGTATTAACGTTAGATTACAGAGGAAGAACCCCACTCTAATTACAGAAAACTTTATGCATAGACAATATCCATATCATACAGGTCTAAATGAATTTGAGATTCAAGCATAGATTTCATACTTAAGATAAGGTTCAATGCATCCATCGCAGAATTGAAAATAAAGGGTGACTTTATACTAGCTTCTTAAGTAATACATAGGTCCTTTCTCCAAAGGTGCAGGTTATAAGGCACCCGCGAGCCCCCTCCTGAACGCTATTCAAAACAATGCATGACGAATGCTAGATATTCTTTGACTATACCTTTCCCTTATGTGACCATGGTTGTGACCACTTGTCTAGCCAAAAGGCATTTCATGATTTTGCGTATCAGGACTTTAAGGGGCCTAGTGCTTGATAGCTCCATTCCTTAACTTACATCGATATGAACTCTAGCCAAACACTGGGGTTTACCTCCGACCATGTCGGGATTTCACCTATCAGGAAGTCCCGATTTCAACTATCTTAGATCAACATTCCTGATTTCCCTGCGATCCGATGGCCCAGATCCCTCTCTCATGAATAGGAATTTTACGTATCAAGACTTTGGCATAGTTCCCTCCTTCACACTTCTGATTCTTGATTTCTCTTTATTTTAGAGTGCCAAATCAATGAATCACACTCCTTCACATATAACGACTACGATCTCTCCTGAGCTTTCGAATGTCAAAAGACTCTTAACCTTAACCTTCTTGCAACTCCATTGGCTCCAATGACCCAGACCTCTCCTTGATCTAACGAATCTGATCAGAACCACAAACTTGGGTTTCGCAAGTTCCCGAAACTCTTATCTCTAGTTTCTTGAATTGTGAACTCCCGATAAAGCTAGATCTACGGCCCACGATCTTCCTTCGATCGACAGCTCAGATCAAATCATGAACTTGGGTTTTGCAAGTTTCCATAACTCGTTTCTTTGGTTGTCTAAGTTTTGAACTCTAGATAATACTATATCTACAGCCCATGATCTTCCTCAGATCGATGACTGCGATCAATTTGCAAACTCGGATCTAGTGACAGATCCAATCAAATACAATCGGCATTAATGTTACAGTTTTTATCAAGGGATGAGGTCTATTCAAGAAATTATTCTATCTTCAGGTTTTAACTTCCATTGAACTCCATCTTATCACAAATTATATTTCTCAGTTTCTTTGTAGGACTTTAACCTTCGTAGTCTCTGGATCCAAGATAACATCTTGCGTGAAAAGGTACTCAGGTTCCATCTTGCAGTGTTAATAAACATAAACCCATATTCTATTGAAAATGATACAAATCTACCCTAGAACACTATTATCGTGGTAGTTTTAATACGAGGCTCCTAAAAACAACTGGTTAAATTTATCTTCAATCCTTAAAGAAAAGGATAGAGGGGAGACCCCTACTGGAGATGATTTCCCTAACTAATAGTTATGATCACAAGTGTTATGTACAGTTTGAAGACTCATTTAAATATTGGACTGAAACTGCAATAGGTAACATGTTTAAGTAGTTAAATCCCAGGGCATTTTCTCCTGATTTTATCAAAAGAAGAGAACTATAACCTTTTACTATATTTAATGTAGTCGACGTAAAAGGAAATAGTTGAGAAACAACTTTCTGTGGAATAGATGTTCAGGTAGTTTGGAAAATCCGCATAGGTAATAACATACATACATACATACATCATCAGAACATTCAACCAAGGAAGAGTAGAATAACATATCTGAACAAATTGATGGGTCCACAAATGGAACATCCGAGTTTCACCTAGCTATAGAATAAAACAACGAAATTACTTGTTTCGTTCACCCCCTAGCCTGACCATGAATCCATGAGGGTGAACCTTGAAAATCCTCTTTTTCTATAGTCCTTTTTCAGATCCCAATTCTCCTTGACTCACACTCATAAATAGGGCTCATAACAGCAAGTGGCAGTGCTTCCCCAAATTTCCAATTCTCCTTGCCTTTCACTCAGAAATAGTGCTCATAACAACAAGTGCATATTTTACCCAGCATACTCGGTAGCGTCCTGCCTCCTCCATATGATATATATGAAAAATCATCTTGTGCCTAGGTCTTTTCCCCTTGGGAATTTTCATAGATTTACAACTCCTGATTTTCAGAGGCTACCAATGGCCAAATTCTTGATTTTCCACTTGTAAAATTCATCCCTGAGCTAGTTCAATCATGTTCCCCTCTCATGGAGTCATGTTCAGTTGATTTCAACTTGGTTGTTTCACTTGTCTCTCAACAATAAATATAAAAAATATTTGTTTCTTACAAGTGCCATAGTCAAAGAGTTTGTTGGGAAAATAAAATATTTGCCCAAAAGTCATAATAATAAATTACAATTAACTAAATTCCAAAATTCGGAATTGTCATAAATGGAAATAATTTTTCAATTTTGAATTTACCAAAAACGGAAATAAATTCCTAAGTATTTTCAGACTTCAATAATAATTTATTTTTAGGGATATTACATCCTTTCCCCCTTCAGTACAACATTGTCCTCAGTTTTCATTCCGTTCTCAGAACAGGGTTGGATAAGATTTCTGCAAATCTTCCTCCAACTCCCAGGTGGCCTCCTCAAGACTAAATTTCTTCGATTGCACTTTTACCTGGGTGACGACTCTATTTCGTAGTGTTACTTATCTCTTGTCTAGAATGCACAGAGGTTCTGCTTGGAACTCGCCTTCTGGTTCCACCTACACTATGTTCCAATCGATCATGTGAGTAGGATCATGAACATAATTTTTTAACAAAGAAACATGAAATACGTTATGAATTTTCAGATTTGCAGGAAGTGCAAGTTGATATGCCACGGGTCCGATTCAATCTAGGATGTTGAAAGGGCCAAAAAACCTAGGCACCAACTTGGAACAATTTCCTAGCTTTAGTGAACTTCTTCTGGCTTTGACTTTTAAAAAAATGTGGTCTCTGACTTGGAATTCCTAGTGTCTTCTTTTCAGGTCTGCGTAACTTTTTTGTTTGTCCTATGCTTCTTTTAAATTCTGTTGTAATTTTCTTACCGTATTCTCCATTTCCTAAAGCATTCCTGGTCCCACCATGAGTCTGTCAACTGGTTTATTCCAGCTAATTGAATTTTTACACTTTCTGTCATATAATACTTCGAAGGGGCTCATCTTAGCTGATGCCTGGTAACCATTGTTTTATGAAAATTCCACCAAGTCCAGGTAGTCTTCCCACTTACTTGGTTTCATACTTACATACATTCGTAGCATATATTCCATGATTTGGTTTGTTCGTTCAATCTTCCCATTCATTGGTGGATGGTAGCTTGTGCCGAAATTCAACTTAGTATTTGACCCTGCAAACAATTCTTTCCAAAATGTAGATCTAAATTTTACGTCTCTATCCAAAATCACCATTTTAGGAATACCATGTAGTCTAAAAATTTATTTTATGAATATTTCAGCGATGTTAATAGATTTAAAAGTAGACTTTACAGAAATAAATTTTGTAGACTTGCTAAGCTTATCAATTAGTACCATAATTGAATCATGATGTTTTTGAGTTCTAGGAAAACATGTGATAAAATCCAGTGATATAGTCTCCCATTTTCATTATAATACAGGTAGAGGATGCAACAGGTCAACTAGATGTTGGTGTTCATCCTTCACCTCTTGACAATAGTGGCACTTAGACAAGTGTTATGTTGTCTCGCCTTTCATATTATGCCAATAAAATAACTTCCTTAGTGATCTTACCATTTTCTGGTATCCCGAATGACCAAAATATGGTCTCTTGTGTACTTCGTCCAACACTGTTAGCTTTAATTCAACAGAATCTAGTATGTATAATTTTTTTTCTAATATTAGTAGACCATTTATGTCCAAACTTAGATCTGTTCTGTCTAAAATTTCTGCATTATTTTGTAAATCTGCCACTGTTTTAATGTAATTTTCATCATCATTACTTGCATCCTTTATCCTTTTCTCAATGTTACTTTCAACCCTGCTAATGTTCATCTCAAACAACCCATGAATTCTTCTACTTAAAGCATCTGCCACTTTTTTTTCCTTACACTTGATGTGTCTTACCTCGAAGTCGAATTATCTCAAGAAGGCCAACCATCTTGCTTTCCTTGCATTAAATTTTGGTTGACTAAACAAAAATTTCACACTTATCAGTCAACAACAGAAATTTTATGCCCATTATATAGTGTAGCCACATCTTCAATGCAGGGATGACAACTGCTAACTCTAAGTCGTGAGTGACATAGTTTCGTTCATGCTATTTTAGTTTTTGAGACTCGTAACAAATAACGTGTCCTTCTTGAGTTAGGGAACCTCCCAAACCTTCTTTTCTCACATCCACATAGACTATGAAGTCTTTATCCAGGTTTTCTATCCTTAAAATTGGTGCAATTTTTAATATTTCTTTTAACTTATTAAAAATGTCCTGACATTTATGTGACCAATTAAACTTGGTTCCCTTTTTCTGTAGGGATGTGATAGGGTATGCAATATTTGAGAATCCTTCTATAAATATGCGGTAGTATCCGATGATCTCCATGAATGAATGGATGTCTGCTATGTCCTTAGGGATAGGCCATTCCATGATGGATCTTATTTTCTCTGGGTCGACTGCAATACCTTCTTTAGATATTACATGTCCTAGGTACTATATTTTCTTTTGATAAAAGTCACATTTGTCGAATTTAGCATAAAATTTGTGTTTTCTTAAAGTTTGTAATACTATCCTTAGATGTTCTTTGTGTTCTTATTTTGTTTTAGAATACACTAGTATATCGTCAATAAATACCAAAAAAAACTTATCCAAGTATTGACTGAAAATGTTCTTCATTAACACATAAATGTTGCAAGTGCGTTAGTGTGACCAAATGGTATAACAACAAATTCGTAATGTCCATATCTCGTTTTGAATGTTGTTTTACTTATGTCTTCATCTTTTATTCTAACCTGGTGATAGACAGATCTTAAATCCAACTTAGAAAAAATATTTTCCCCACCTACTTGATCAAATAGATTGTTGTTTCTAGGTAGGGGGTATTTGTTCTTAATAGGTCATTTTGTTTAACTGTCAATAATCAATTCATAATCTTAGAGTTCCATCTTTCTTTTTTTTCAAAAGGACTGGTGCTCCCCATGGTGAGACACTTGGTCTAATGTATTCCTTGTCCAATATTTATTGTAGTTGAATATTTAATTATGTTAATTCGTGCAACCTCATTCGGTAGGGCACCTTAGAGATAGGAGATGAACAAGGCATCAAATCGATAGAAAATTCTATCTCTCTCCTTGGGGGAAGTTCAGATATCTTGTCAACAAACACATCTCTAAAATCATGCAAGACGACAAAATCTTCTAAGCTAGGTTTATTTTCTTTTTCCAATAGATTTGTCACTTGGATAGCATAAATCTGACAACCTTTTCTCATGCACTTCTTAAATTGTATTGTTGAAATCTGCCTAACTGAGACTGGTTTTTGTATTCCTTGTACTGTCCTAAGAATGTAATTTTCTCCTTTGTAACTGAGTGATTTTTCATAACAATCCATAACTTCTTTACGACTCTCTAACCAATCCATTTTGATAATTATATCATAAGACCCTAACTGTAGAATATTCAGATTTATCTTTGTGTTTTGACCTCCTAAATTGATCTCACAGTCAGAAATGAAATCAATTACTTTTCTTTTTGTTCTTGTTTCTAGTTGGACTAGCCAAGGTTTTGCATGTCTTAACTTCTTAAGTTTAATTTAATCCACTACACCAGGAGAGATATAACTCAAAGTAGCCCCTGGATCAATTAAAACATAAACACAATTATTGTTAACTTTACCTTCAAGTTCCACTACAGTGGACTGGTGATCGTCGTGTTAGCCATCCACGACTACATTGATCTGACGTAAGCTTATGCCCACATATCCCACTATAGAGGTTTCCTATAGGTTGTGAACCATAGTCCTGGATGCATAAGTTAAACCTGGACAGTTCCTCTTTAAGTGAGTTTCTCCACATTCCCATCATTTTAACAGTTGTCTGGGGTTGTCCCCAAATGACTTTGTTCCCAGATTAATTAGTTTACCAGCTCCTTGGGTGTTCTGGTTATTGGAGTGAAAATATTTCCTTGTAAAACTCTTTTCCGTGTTCTGGAAAGAGGCTAGTTGATATCCCTTCTTTCGTTGGTTCATTCAGTCTTGTTTTTTGCTTCCCAAGCCTTGGGAAATTTCGACCACTGTTTATATTGGTCATAACACATTAAGGCCTTCCTGAAAAATTCACTTAAGGACTTATGGTTTTCGAATTCAATTATGTCCTTATAGGACTATGGTAAATATCTTAGGAACTGCTAGATCTTTACTTTTTCCTCCGAGATATAAGGCACGAACCTTAATAATTCCAGGAATTTGTTTATCAGGTCATCCATAGTCATTTGACCAAGTTGTATCTCATAAAACTCTTTGGTTTTTCTTTCATAGTAACTTTCAGATAAATATTGTTTCTTAAATTATTTCTTAAAATTCGACCACTCCATTTGTTTTCCCTTTATGCCGTTGGCCAACTTCAGGTCTTTCCACCATATGCTTTCTTTTCCTTTCAGGTTATAGATTGTCATTCTAGCCTTCATATTGTTGGAATAGTTCTAGATATAGAAATACTTTTTTATGTCTAGTAACCATGCTTCATCCTCCTCCCTATCATGGATTCCCTGTCAAAGATGGATGATTTGATTTTCTTAAACTCTCCTTCTAGGTGGTCTACCTGTTTCCTCTTTCTTCCTGTGGTTTTTTAATCTTCTGTTGATGGTGTGCCTTTGGAAGAGATGTCCCCCTTTTCTGCTTTAGGGCCATAATTTTTGGAGGCTCTCTTGCTGACCTCTTCTTCCTCATTGTTATATTTTTGGATCTTGTTTGTTACTATACTACACAACAATACTTCATTTATTTCCTATTTTTCTTGTTATGCATTTTTCAGTTTCTCATTGTCTACATTGAAAATCTGTAGTTCCACAATACTTGGTTTCTCATAGTTTCCAGAACCTGGGTGGTGGAACGTCCTTCACTGTTCTGTCCAGGTTCTCTAGTAGGTCCCTACTCAGAATTCTCCTCAAGTTTGATCTCTTATTCATTCTATGCTGCCATGATCACAACATAAATAAAGTTTTCCTGTTTGTAATAGTAAATGTTTTGTTAGTTTTTTCATTAAACATGATTTCATGTGTTAAGCAAACATTTTTTTCCCTGTTTAAGGTCCAAGTATTGTAACCTTTTCTCTAATACCATATGTAATGTTCCCCAAATTTACAAAATAAAAAAAAAAATTTCCTTAGGGACATCAAAACTCTTTTTCTTCAAACAAATCATCTCGAAAGTCCTAATATTATTATATGTAGGTAGTTGTCAACACTAGAAACATTTTCAACGTTTATGTTTCCAGTTATTGACACAATTAACTAGCATTATAACATATTTTATCTATAATTTATTTCCTATTGCACAGTAATCATATGCATAGATTTCCAGGGTAACTTCGCTATTTCCCACCCTTTTAGTTTACTAACTTATCAAATATAAGAATAAAGGTTAGTAAAGTCTCACTAACATTAAGATCCTTTCCATGTATCTATACGTATATGTATATGTATTAATGTTAGATTATAGAGGAATAACCCCACTCGAATTAGAGAAAACTTTATGCATAGAAAATGTCCATATCATACAGGTCTAAATGAATTTGATATTAAAGCATAGATTGCATACTTAAGATAAGGTTCACTGCATCTATCACATACTTAAAAATGAAAGGTGACTTTATAATAACTACTTAAGTAATACAGATGCCCTTTTTCCAAAGGCACAGGTTATAAGTCACCCGCGAGCCCCCTCCTGAACGTTGTTCAAAAAAATGCATGACGAGCATTAAATCTTCTCTTAATACACCCTTCCATTACATGACCACAGTTGTGACCACTCGCCTAGCCAAAAGGAATTTCATGATTTTGCGTATCGAGACTTTGTGTGCGAGTCTCCCCGACTCTTCCGACCTCAAAAATATCAACAGGGGCCAAGGGCTTGCTAGATCCATTACTTAACTTCCATCGATTTTACCTCTAGCCAAACCCTGGGGTTTACCTCCAAGCACATCGAGATTTCATGTATTGGGAACTCCCTATTTCAACTATCTCAGATCAACGGTTATGATTTCCCTGTGATTCGACGACCTAGATCCCTCTCTCATGAATCAAAATTTCAAATATTGGGAGTTTGGAATAGAACCCTCCTTCGCACTTTCGATTCTCGATTTCTCGATATTTTAGAGTGCCAAATCAACGGCTCACACTCCTTCAGATCTCACGACTATGATCTCTCTTGAGATTTCGAATGTCAAAAGACTCTTGACCTTAACCTTCTTGCAACCTTTCCCCGAGGTGTAGGACATTCGGTGACAAAGTGTGTTGTTAAGGTGTTCTATGATGTTAAAGTCATCGGTTCGAAACCTGCGGGGAAAAAAAATTTAGCCATGTTAAGGGTTGGTGTGGCTCAAGCCAGGTGTGATCCCTAGGTGATTTTTATAACTTAGATTCCCATGAGTCACGGTTTATTATCCATAGGTTAGTCCCACATGTCATAGACAAACTAACAAACAAAAAAAAAACTTCTTGCAACTCCACTGGATCTAATGACCCAAACCTCTCCTTAAACCAATGATTCAGACCAAAATCGCGAACTCGAGTTTCACGAGTTCCCAGAACTCTTACCTCTAGTTTCCTGAATTGTGAAATCTTGATAAATATAGATCTACAGTCCAGGATCATCCTCCAATCGAAGACTCACATCAAATCGCGAAATCAGGTTTCGCGAGTTTCCAGAACTCATACCTTTTGTTGTTCGAGTTGCGAAATCCCGATAAGACTAGATCTACGACCCATGATCTTCCTTCGATTGAAGGCTCAGATCAAATCATGAAATCAAGTTTCACGAGTTTTCAGAACTCTTGTCTTTGGTTTTCCAATTTGCGAACTCCCGATAAGACTAGATCTATGGCCCATGATCTTCCTCTAATCGATGTCTCAGATCAAATCATGAACTCGAGTTTCACGAGTTTCCAGAACTCTTGTATTTGGTTGTATGAGTTGTGAAATCCTGATAAGACTAGATCTACAGCCCACGATATTCCTCTGATCGACGAATGCGATCAAGTCGTAAACCCATATCTAGTGAAATATGCAGTCAAATCCAATTGAAATTAAAGTTAAAGTTTTATTAAAGGATGAGGTCCATTCAGGAAATTATTCTATCTTCAAGTTTTAACTTTCGTTGAACTCCATCTTATTACCAATTAAATTTCTCAGTTTATTTAGAGGACTTTAATCTTCACAGTCTCTGGATCCATCATAGCGTCTTGCGCAAAAAGGTACTCGTGTTCCAACTTGCGGCGTTAATAAACATAAACCCAAATTATGTTGAAAATGATACAGATCTACCCTAGAACACTATTATCGTGGCATTTTTTATACCAGGCTCCTATAAACAACTGGTTAAATTTATCTTCAATACTTAAAGAAAAGGATAGAGGGGAAACCCCTACTGGAGATGATTTCCCTAACTAATAGTTATGATCGTAAGTGTTATGTAGTGTTTGAAGACTCGTTTAAATATTGGACCGACTCTGCAATAGGTAACAGGTTTAAGTAGTTAAATCCATGGACATTTGATCCTGAGTTTATCAAAATAAGAGAACTGTAACCCTTTACTATATTTAATGTAGTCGGCTTAAAAGGAAATAGTCGAGTAATAGCTTTCTATGTAATAGATGTTCAAGTAGTTCGGAAAATCTGTAGAGGTAATAACACACACACACACACACACACACACACACATATTTCAATTATGATACTCACTCAAATTTTTTTTTGGAAATTGTACAATTTATACACCCTCAATATCAAATATATATCAATATGATAATTGTTCTCTATTGAAGAACATATATTATAACACAGGAATAGGAAAACTTTCACACTTTTGTCTAATAGACGCGACAGGTTTCTTATCTCTACTCAGGAAAACTTCCATACATTTATCAATAGTTATCACATACAACAGTATTTCTTGGCTCTACCCAATGCATAAATACAACTATAAAGGATTATTCAATAATTCATTTCCTTCTACCCAACAAGTGGATGTATTCTATCAGTTATTCATCAATAGAATAGTTAACTAGAGCTAAGTAAATTCATTCTACCAGTTATTAAACATCAGAACATTCAACCAGGGAAGAGTAGAATTACATATCGGAACAAATTGTTGGGACCACAAATGGAATAGCCAAGTTCCACCCAACCATAGAACAAAACAACCAAACTAATTCTTCTGTTCACCCCCTAGCCTGACCATGAATCCATGAGGGAGAACCTCGAAACTCCTCTTTTGTTATAGTCCTTTTTCAGATCCCAATTCTCCTTGACTCACACTCAGAAATAATGCTCATAACAACGACTGACAGTCCTTTCCCAAATATCCAATTATCCTTGCCTTACACTTAGAAATAGTTCTCATAACAGCAATTATGTCTTTTCCCTAGCATACTCGACAACGTCCTACCTCCTCCCATATGATATATATGCAAAATCATATTGTGCCTAGGTATTTTCCCCTTGGGAATTTTCGCAGCTTTACAAATCCTTGATTTTTAGCCGATGCCAATGGCCAAATTCCTTATTTTCCACTTATAAAATTCAGCCTTGAGGTAGTTCAAACCTGTTCCCCTCTCATGCAGTCATGCTCAACTGATTTCAACATGGCTCTTCCACTTGTCTCTCAACAATAAATATAAAAAATATTTGTTTCTTATTAGTTTCATAGTCAAAGATTTGGTTGGGAAAATCAAATATTTTCCCAATGGTCATAATAATAAATTACAATTAACTAAATTCCAAAATTTGGAATTTCCATAAATGGCAATAATTTTCCAATTTCAAATTCACCAAAAACGGAAATAAATTCCTAAGTATTTTTAGACTTCAATAATAATTTATTTTTGGGGAAATTACATTACATACATGGAGTGTCAAGGGACATATTGACTCATTATGTCCACTTACATAGATGGAGATCTACTTCACCACCACACTTCTTTGGTTCCTCATGATGGAATTCAACACATTAGCCTATTTCTGGAAGACAATCGGTCTTTCTCCATGAGGTACAAGTCAAGTATTGTGGTAAGTGTCACTTTAATACATGAGGCATCTAAATACGTTTCATTTAAAGTTAATTTTGTTTATAGAACGTCTTCTTGGAAATTATGCTCTTTTCCCTGTTTCACCTTGATGGTTGGCATTGTGCCCTAGTAAGTGGTCACCCCTGGGAAACAGTTTTCTACTGGGTGGTCTCATTGATGATTCATCGTACCATTTCCGATCATACTTATCATTTTCCATACTTCATCCTTTTTGTATCTTTATATTTTGGCATTTTTTAGTGTACTAACCCAAGAAGGGATTGTACCTCATTTCAATGGAAGAAGGGGTTGAAGGCTCAGGGGGGAGGTAGCTGGAAAAAGATAAAAGACAAAAATTATAACCTTGTAGTTTCTCACCCAAAGAGGTGTCAAGAACAATGAAATGTTTCTCTTAAAATAATTAAAGACCTTCAAAAAACAAATTTCACTTATATAAATGTCCCACTTGTTGAGGGATATACACAAGTGTGATATATCATTTTCTTTACCCATATGGTACTCTCTGTAACTCTACCTTCAAGTCACATTGCGGTACTTCTTGCAAGTCTTCTGTTACCCAATTTTAGTACCCAATTGTTTTGGATTTAAATAAATTTATGCCAATAAATGGGCTTGGACAATGGATGCATTGAAACGAAGGTGTAGCACGCCCTCTACAAAGGAATCGATAAATGAGATAATACGAACCATTTTATTTCATGAATGCCATGCCCAAAGGTATGAAACCCATCCATTCCATCTTCCTTACATGGCTTGGAGAGGGTCCACCTAAGAAGCACCCCTTGAATTGAAAAATGACTCACTCAATAGGTCACCTTGACAACCCTCCCATACCTAAACTTGTAAAGTTGCCTAAGGTCTTTGAGAAATTGTTTAATTTGATAAGGTAGTTTTGGTGCACATTTTTAGGTGGATCTTCTATTAAATGTTACTTCAGACCCTTGGAGGGTGCACTCATTTTTCTTTGCAAGACCTAGCTTGGTGGACAATTTGGAGGAAAAAGCCTAGCTTGGGCCTTCATTGGGGATTGAATACCATAGTTTAGATGACATGACCACACCTTGGGTGAAGGTATAAGATGGGAGTTTACTTTGGAGGATAGAGAAGAAACCTTGAAGTAGGATACCTATCCCTTATTTTCCCAATGTTTGACCTTGGAAGGTCACAATGTCTCTCTCTTGTGCTTGACGTCATGATTTAGGGATAGTGTTTGATGATGGTGGTGATGATTTGATGAATCAACATGCTTGCTGGAAAGAATACCCTAGAACATGAAGGGATGGTCTTTGGAGGCCCAAAGACTTCCTCTCCAAGCTAAACATTTTGCTAAAAGTGCAAGATGTCACCCAATTAGGGAATTACATCATATTTTTATGGTTTATTTTGTGCAAAAATCATTTTTATTTTGTAAAGGGGTAAAATAAAGGAGGCCAACCTCCTTATTTTGTGGTTTACCCTCATCTTATTTGGACAAACATTATATTAAGGTATTTTATAAATAAGAGACCAAATCATTTTCATTTTAACATAGTGTTGAGGGGTCATAAATCCCTTTAACTCAACAATAGGAACCAAACCCACCACCGAATCCCAACTAGAATTTGCAGTGTTTAATAATGGAATGGTTCTCCATATCTTAATATCCTTGCTAATAATCGATGGGATTTATGTTTTCTTATGAAGTATTCTTCTTCTGTTCAGACGTTCTCTTTTTGTATTTTCTCTTATAGGTGGGAACGCTACGAGATAAAAGTCGGTATAAACCAACTAGGTGATAAAGTGGGAAAAAACTTAACTACTGAAGAAGAGGTTGAGCTTGGGATAACACTTTCACTCTAGCATGTAGAAAATGATCATCTACCACAGGCCTAGTACTAATACATTAACCATGCGGGTATTCCAATTACTAACTGAGATACAATTTATCAGATGAAAACATGCATGCGATAAACAATGGAAAGTAAAATAATTGACTTAACTCTAATCATCAATAACATAATAACACAACAATTCATCTTCATCATTAAAGAAAAGAACTTTAAAACATTGAATCAGATAAATTATCAATAGATTTGTTAGCTCTTACTTGTTACAACATCCAATGTTCATGAGACGAAATAAGGAATAATTATTCTCCACATCCAATCATACACTCTTTTGATGAAAAACACAAGCTTGTCTCACGTCCTAAACATGACTTCTCAATTAAAGGTAACTCCGAAATAGATCTTTACACAACCAAAAAATGAGGGCCTTTGCAACAACCATCGACCCTTTTCTAATAGGTCGATACTCCTATTTCTAACATACTATTACCTAAAATTAACCACTAAAGCATAACTAAGTAAAATGAAACTCACCACATGGCACTTTCTTCTATCAGTCTTTCTAAGAGTCATCTCAGAATTTCACTTAAGTGGGTGACTCTTCTTGTACTCCAACCACTTGATGAAGAGATCCTCGCAGTGTTAGCATCCTTGAATATATGATGTTCCATTGGGGCCGAGTGAATCTCTCTTATCTCTAATGATTGTGCCCAATACTTGACTATTATAGCACTTAACTATTGCAACATGGCCAAAGATTTGATCGGGTTTTCCATGAACTGTCGCACCTGACCTAGTGCCACATTTGTCACCTTTTAAATTTCCTCGGCCCATGATGAGTCTTGTTTGGTATGCGATTTTACTATGTCGTGCAAGTCAAAAAAGTCCTTGGGTGTGAAAAATTCGGGGAGGCCAATGTCTCTCATTACCTGGTTGATATTGATCCAGTTTTTCTCGCACTTGACCCATTTCTCTTGGATTTCTTGTGGGGTTACTGAGCCATTTTCGCCCAATATTCAGCCAATTTATTTATGCGATCAAGGTTGATTTCTTTTAACACCTAGATTTTTTGCTCTTCTACATCTCGACCTTGTTGGACCACGCTGATATAGTCGACCGTTTCCACGGCTTGTTGTGCCTTCTCATACCACCTCTCCATATCCTTTCACATGGCCAGTTCCATGAGCATGTCTTCTTCTAGCTCGATTATCCTTGCACTGAATAGGTGTCATTCATATGTAAATTTGTTGTAGGCCTCCTTGAATTCACTCCTTAGGAACACCGCGGCCTGTGTGGTGTCCTGGTAATATTTCGCTAAGTGACATAAATGTTCCAATTCTTTCAGAGCAACAACCAACTCCTATTCATCCCTTTTTTCTCTATCAAGGGTGGCATCGGTGATTGCCATCCCTGCACCAATAAGTTCATCTATTTTGGCGTGCTTTGTATTTATCAGATTTTCCTCCATGGTGATGATGATGGAGTGATCCAGAGTGATACTCCTCTTCTTGGTGGTCCTATGTACAATATATTTCCTTTTCCGGTCATAAGAAATGGCATGTATGTCAGGGAATTCATCCACGGGCTCAGGGATTTGTTGATCTCCCCAGGTGATCGTATTTCCTAGGCTTCTGATGGTATATATTTTTTCAAGACTGGGTTCTTGAACTTCTTCCCTGTGTTTTGAAGTCCTGGATTTTGTTTGTCTCTCATCGAGAATTTGAGTATCAATTGAAATTGAGGCCAGGAGTAGGATCGGTACTTACTTGATTATCGACCATTGAGATGTTGATTTATTATTGTGGATAATATCCCTTTTGTTTGACCATATCTGGCTCATCCTTCAGACTGTCTATTTGGGTCTCTGGTGCATTATGAAGCTTAGTGTCTAAGACATTCTCGACTTCTTGTTCATTCTATGGAATCCCCTAAACTCAAGTGTCAGGAGCCGGGGAAGATGTCTTTTTTCACTCCTTTTCCTCTACGATATGTAGAGGAGTCACAAGGGATACCTCCAGGCTTTCTTCATCATCATATATTTTTATTAATTCATGGAGGGGGTCTGGTGCATTTCATCCCACTGATACCCCGACTGTCTTTGGCTGGGTTGAAACACCCACTGGTGATCTGGCTTGTGATGTTGTGATTTCAGGGTTGTCTAACCCAACGATTTCATCGATGTCTATCAGTTCAGGATCGCTTGGGCCTATATGGCTCTCATCTGGGTTGTTGACAGGGGACCATGTCATTCCTGTGAGTTATGGTTCATCTTACAGTTTATCAATTATCCATTGCGCATGTTTTATCATGAGTAACCCCCTCTCACAGGAGTCCTTAGTCATAGGGAAACCTCTATATTACAATGAGGCTACCAGGGGGGCCTCCGTCCCTTCGACCACTATCATTTCTTCTTTTTCTCTGAGGGCCTGTTGAGATAATTTCTCTATGGTTGTCATATGTTAATCTCAACTCATGGCTCTAAAACTGGTCATTTTAGGGTTAGCCATCCTTTCCACCACCTCGTCCAAGTCATTGGAATTTTCTGTGAAGATTTCATATTCAAATTTGTCGTGGGTGTATGGGAAATAGGATGAAAATTGTGAGGAATGTTTCAATACCAAACACTTTGGTTCATGATTATGGAATTGATTGGGCTCTCTCTCTCTCTCTCACTCCCTCTTTCTCTCCTTATCCCACTCTCTCCCTTTTTCTCCCTCCCTCCCTCTCCCTACCCCTCTTTATCTCTCTCCCTCTCCCTCCTCTCTCTCACTCTCTCTCCCTACCCACTTGTCTCCATCTCTCTCTCTCTCTCTCTCTCTCTCTCTCTCTCTCTCTCTCCAAAACTCCCTCCTCCCACCCCTAGCACCCTCTCTCTCCTCTCTCTCTCGTTCTCCCTCTCCCTTTGTCTCTCTCTCTCTATCCCCTCTCCTTATATTCCTCTCTCTCCATATCACACCCTATCTCTCTCTCTCCCCCCCATTAACCTCCCTCTCTCTATCTCTCACTCTCCCTCTCTCTCTCGCTCCCTCTCCCACTCTCTCTTTCTCCCCCTCTTCCTCTCTCTCCATCCCTTCCTATCCCTCTCTCTCCCTCTCTCTCTCTCGCTCTCCCTCACCCTCTCTCTATCTGTCTCTCTCTTTCACATGGGCAGATGCACACCCTCTTTACCCTTTCACTCCCTCTCTCTTTTCCCCTGCATCACCCCACCCTCTCTCCCTCTCATCTTTCTCCTTCTCCTCTCTCTCCTAATTTCTCCATCTCCACCCCCCATCTCACTCGCCTCTCTATCAGTCTCTCCCCCTATATCTTCCTCCTTCCCTAGGTCCCTCCTCCCCACTTTATCTCTCTCCCTCCCTCTCTCATTCCCCCCCTCTCTCTCTCTTTCCTACTCCA
>JASDQU010102598.1:284519-303699 GCA_032191745.1 Picea mariana | reverse complement strand
AGCATTGGACATGCCCACCTCGTTTGTATAAAGCAATAAGATATTTAGAGATGTGTGGTTTTTGCGGATGGGTTCTCTTCACTCCTCCAAGGGTAGTTCTTCTCTCTCTCTCTCTCTCTCTCTCTCTCTCTCTCTCTCTCTCTCTCTCTCCAATGTGGTATTTTACAAGCATTCGATACATAAAATGATGATGCATTTTGGTTATACAACTACTCTTAACCTCATACATTAGTGGGCAACTGTTATCACCTAAAAATCGCTCACATATCTATACAAGTGATCATCGAGATCATTATCAGCATAGCATAGTAAAATGCTACCACGTGGCAATAATGCACCACTTTAGCAAAGTAATTAAAACTATAGAAAATGGAAATTTATTCATCTACACGACTTGCTAGTTAGAGTTTTGTGCTACTTGCATGGTTGTTTCTTCAATACCCGTGCAAATCTGAAAACGCGACAAACTCAACGACCTTCGATGCAATAAATGCAACAAATCTCATTTGGAGTACTTTGGAGATGGCGTACCAAGAGCCTCGAGCTCCATCCACACTGAAGGCCAAGTGTAGCATCCCCGGCCTCACACCGGCCGGGGCATGCCACTCCTCAGACGCTTTACTTAGCTTTGAAACTGTCTTTGTAACATTCCCAGCCTTCAATAGGCCATGTCATGCTACTCCTGAACACTCTTTCATGCTCAGATACCCATTTGTAACGTCCCCGACCATTCATGTCGGGCCACGCTACATCGGAGAACACATTCGTTCTCTGTGTGGAACGTACTATAACATACTTAGCATCCTAACTAAGTTATGTCTCATATAATTTTCTAACTACATGCAATTAAAACATATGCACACACAGAACTCTTGTGGAAGCTTAATATATATAAAACGTGAACAGACAAATACACTATGTAAATGCATGGATTCACACTGAAAATCAGTAAACATATACATGTAGCATATACATGCAATACCCATAAGCATACAGACAACTATAATCGCGCATAGGATAAACCCATAAAAATAACATGTGAATAACAATGCAGCATGTAAATTAATCACACAATTGACACTTATCTTTGTGAGAATATCACTAACTGTGTGCAGACCTTCCACGAACCTCCCAGCCTTAGACCACAGTGTTCATCACTCTCAACAGTAAGTCACCCCCGAGCTGGGACTAAACTATACCCGAGTAAAGGATTCCTAACTAGTCTAAAGGCTCATGAACAACAGGAAAGACTCTGTCTCAAGTGCTCACTCAACTAACAGCCTCGAGTCCCTCATTCCCCACATGCCTGTCCTACCCAAGGAAGTGTTCCCCTTCTCTGCTCAACAGTCCCTTGGCTGCCCCAATTCCCTTCCAGGGCTTCAGCAATAGGCCAGATAGGAAGTCTCAAAGCTCTGCAGCTGTAGTTCAGCACCTTTGGAAATCAATCCCCAACAATTCTCTCACCCAGAGATTTGCTCATGAGCCTAACAACCCACCTCTTCAATATTCCACTGGCCTGAAAACCCGCTTCTTTAATATCCCACGGGCCTGAGAACCCGCTTCTTCAATCCCACTCCCAAGCTAACAGTTACCCAACAAAAGGCTCTGGATACGGGTTCAAGTAAAGTCATGAAGATACAAATGAAACCCCCTGGCTTCCCTCCTCTTGGATGATTGACTGTATATCTCAGTGATGGATGAATCTAGGAAAGATGATGCCCCCCCTAATGGATATCCCCAAAATGAACTAAGTCCAACAATATGTATGCATGCCCCCAACTATACACTTGTCATGTTGGAAGCTACTTTGGCCCACTTGGCCCCAACTTAGAACTTAGGATAACATAATTATCCATACTTTATTATTTAAGAAATATTAATATAATATTCCTTAACTTAGCCCCTTCCCTTTCCCTAACTAGTGGAGTTTAGTCCCCCGTCTCTTTTATCGTGGTCAGTCTGCGCGCAACGATGTATTTTATATTAAATATGAGATATGCACAAAAATAAGCGCACTGGCCTTTAACATCTAGGCTCTTCGGCCTAATCAAAATATAAGCATCCTAGCTTATAATACTGGTTCATCGGCCTATAGAACATATCAGATACACAAGGCTTTATGGCCTCTACATCGCGCCCACTTAAGATGCTGGGCACGGTATACCAAAATGTGCACACTTCTTCATTTTACTGCGCAGTACATGCGTGCACTATGCCATGAAACGTGCACACCAAAATGATATCAAATCAGCTCACTAGCTTATGTACATTTGTATTTACATTTTCAATTGGGTTCGGCTTTAGGGATATTACAATCCCCTCCCCTTATTTGTGCATTGTCCTCAGTGCATCATGTACCCATGTACAACTAAATTTCAAACTCCTAAAAAAGATGCGGGTATTCTGCCTGCATTGCATCCTCATGCTCCCAAGTAGTGTCCTCGGGACCATACCAGGTCCATTGGACCTTTACAATCCCTATGGCTCAATTCCAGAGCTGTTTGATTTTCCAATCTAGAATGCGCACCATACGCACTTGAAAAGCGCCTTCTTGCTCCACCTAAATCACATTCCAATCAATAACATGATTAACATCAGGTGTATATTTCTTTAGCAAGGATACATGGAATACATTATGAATAGACATAGATGTAGGCAATGTAATCATATAAGCTACTGGACCAATCCTCTCTAGGATTTCAAACAACCCACAATAGCGAGCTGCCAACTTTGAACAATTTCCCAACTTGAGGGAACTTTTGTTGGCTTTCACTTTCAAGAATACATGGTCGCCCACTTTAAATTCCCTATGAGTTCTGCCCTTATCAGAATAGATTTTCTGCCTGTCTTGGGCAGCCTTTAAATTTGGTTTTATTTTCAACATTTTCTCTTCCATTTCCCTAAGAAATTCTAGCCCAACCACTTCTCTATCTGCTGGGTTATCCCAGCTTACCGGTGTGTTTCACTTCTTCCATAAAGTGCCTCAAATGGGCTCATCTTTAGAGATGCTTGGTACCCATTTTTATAAGAAAACTCTACCAAGTGTAGGTAGTCTTCCCATTTTGATGGTTTATCCATCACATACATTTTCAACATATCCTCAATCACTTGATTCACCCTCTTTGTTTGTCCATCTGTTTCTGGATGACAAGCTGTACTAAAATTCAAATTTGTTCCAAATCCATTAAATAATCCCTTCCAAAATTTTGAGGTAAATTTTGGATCTCTGTCAGACACAATTGTCTTGGGTATGCCATGTAACCTAGCAATCTCCCTCATATAAACATCAACAATGTTTGTTGCCTTGTGAGTGAGATTAACCAGAATAAAATGGGCAGCTTTAGTAAGCTTATCCACCACTACCATGATAGAATCATTTTGCTTGTTCGTTCTGAGAAGCTTGGTAATGAAATCCATGGTTACAACTTCCCATTTCCACTCAGGAATGGGTAATGGTTGTAGCAAACCAACTGGGTGTCTATGCTCAGCCTTTACTTTTTGACATTCCAAACATCTGGCAATAAAATCAGCAACCTCTTTCTTCATGCCTGGCCAATAATATTGGCTCTTGACAGCTACAATAGTTTTCTGATATCCTGGGTGCCCAGCATAAGGCACATTATGCATTTCCCTCGGTATAATATTTTTCAATTCCTAAGAATTTGGTACATAAATTCTGCCACTGTATATGAGAATTTCATCCTCATCCAACTTGTATTCTTCAATTTTCTGCTACAAATTACCTTGCTATAATTTTGCCACTAAATCCTTGTATTGTAAATTTGATTTGGCAGTCTCTAAAATTCTGTGTTTCAAATCTGATTGATACATGCTAATGGTTGTAGCATGCATTTCATGCATTCTTCTGCTGAGTGCATCAGCCACTTTGTTCTCTTTCCCCTTGATATGCTTTATATCGAAGTCATACTCACTTAGAAATTCTAACCATCTATTTTGCCTAGCATTTAAAGTTGGATGATCAAACAAATATTTGAAACCATTGTGGTCTGTCCTCATCTCAAATCTTTTCCCCATGAGGTAGTGTCTCCATTTCCTCAAGGCATGTACTATGGTTGCCAACTCCAAATCATGAGTGGTGTAGTTTCTTTCATGCTCCTTTAACTTCCTTGACTCATAACATATAACAAACCCATTTTGACTGAGTACTCCACCAAGTCCCTCTTTACATGCATCTGTGCATACAATGAAGTCTTCATTTGGGTCTACTATCCTCAATATTGGAGCACTTGTTAATAATTGTTTCAAGTGTTGGAAACTTTTTTCACAATCCAATGTCCATTGAAACTTCACGCCCTTTCTTTGCAATGAAGTGATTGGGTGTGCAATCTTTGAAAATCCTTCTATAAATCTCCTATATTATCCTGCAAGGCCCATGAATGATATCACCTCTGTCACATTCTTTGGCACTGGCCATTCTCTAATGGCTTCTATCTTCTCAGGGTCCACTGCTATCCCATCCTTTGAAATGATGTGCCCCAAATAGTGAATTTGCTTCTGGTAAAATGAGCACTTGCTTAATTTAGCATACAATTGATGCTCCCTTAATACTTGCAAAACCATCCTCAAATGATGCTCATGCTCTTCTTCTGACTTGGAATATATGAGAATGTCATCCAAAAAGACAATGACAAACTTGTCTAAATATTCTCAGAAAACACCATTCATTAAGCACATGAAAACAACTAGTGCATTTGACAACCCGAATGGCACCACTGTGAACTCATAATGACCATACCTTGTCCTGAAAGTGGTCTTGCTGATATATTCCTCTTTAATCCTTACCTGATGGTATCCTAACCTGAGATCTATCTTTGAAAAGATCTTTGCATCCTTCAATTGATCAAAAAGATCATCAATCCTTGGCAGAGGATACTTGTTCTTTACAGTCACTTTATTCAACTGTCTGAAATCAATGCACAATCTTAATGTTCTATCTTTCTTCTTCACAAACAAGACTGGGGCACCCCAAGGTGACACACTTGGGCGTATATGCTCCTTCTTCAGAAGATCTTCAAGTTGCATTTCCAATTCCTTCAGCTCTGGTGTACTCATTCTGTAAGGAGTCTTTGATACTGGAGTTGCTCCAGGCATTAGATTTATAGAGAAATCAATGTCCATCCTTGGGGGTAGTCTTGGTACCTCCTTGAACACATCTTCAAAATCTTCCAGGACTGCATAATCTTCCAAATTTGGCACCTTATCTCTAGGTGTCTCCGCCAAATGAGCTACAATTATTTGACACCCTTTTCTGTAACATTTCTTTAGCTGCAATGCTGAAATCTCTCTTATGGCTACTGCTCTGGGAATTCCCTGCACTTCCCTTAGTTTCCCTTCCTCATCCAAGCAAGTAAATGCTTTGTTATGGCAGTCTAGGATGGCATGTTGTTGGTCCAACCAATCCATACCAATTAGATAGTCATAGGAACCTAAAGGCAAGATGTTCAAATATGCTTGGGTGTTTAGTCCATTCATGTCAATAAGACATGACTTAACCATCTCATTAACTTTTCTTTTGGCCCCTGTGGCAAGTTGCACCAACCAAGATTTCCCATGCTTGCTTCTTGGCAAATGCAAACTTTCCACCAACTTAGGATCTATATAACTATGAATAGCTCCCGAATCAATTAAAATAGCAATGGTTTGGTTGTTGATCATACCTTCCACTTCAATCAGATGTGACCGATATTCTGCTTGCTTGTTGTCCAGGGCTGCATAGATCCTGGGTATCTTTCTGCCCATGTCCTCCATTGTTTCAGCTTGTTGTACATTATGAACAATCCTCCCTTTTTCACCTCTGTGAGGACAATATCTGAACATGTGATCCCCTTTACAACCCCAACATTGAATAGGTGGTTGCATTGGCCTTTGACTTCATGTGTCCATCGTTCTGGGTTCCTTAGGAGTTTGTTGTCCCTGTGGACTATTTTTGAAGAATGGTGGCTTAGACCCCTTCTTCCTTTGATCCATCTTGAATTGATTTTTGTCTTCCCAAGCTTTTTGGAATGTTGGCCTTGATTTTTGTTGATCATATAGGCATTTAGCTCGCCTTATGGTCTTCTCCAATGTCTTGGGATCATCATACTGTATTTTGTCACTGATGAATGATGGCAATCCACTCAAATACCTTTGAATTTGAAAGAGACATACTTCAGCAGTTCTAGAAACCTTCTCTCATATTCCTCAATTGTCATACTCCCAAGCTTGAGTTCAAATAACTCTTTCATTTTCTTTTCATAGTATATCTTAGTCAAGTATTTCTTCTCAAAATACTTCTTGAATCTTCTCCAAGTAATATTTTTCTCTTTGATGTGTTGCACCTGCACAAGTTGATCCCACCACATGGATATTTTTCCTTTGAGTTGATAGATGGAAATTCTACACTCTACATGAGAGGAATAATTATGCAATTGAAAATACTTTCTCATGCCCAGCAGCCATGTCTCTACATATTCATCATTCTTGTGCTCATCATCAAATGTAGGAGGTTTGATTTTGTTCATTTCTCCTCCCAGTTCATCCACACCGGACCTCTCGTACTTTCTGACATGGGATGGACTTGAGCTGTTGTGTGATCTCTTATTGGAATTCCTCGGGGAGTGGTGGTGATGCCTGATAACACTTCTTGTTTTTCTTTTCTCATCATGAGACTTGTGACTTCCCGATTTGCTCGAGCCACTCTCCTTATCCAATTTATTTTCTATTATGTTCAAGCTCTCCAATAACTTCATGTTGAAGTCATCTTGTTGCTCCTTGGCTCTCATGAGCCTTTCATTATCAGCTTTATGGCTTTGAACATCCTTCTGTAAATTTTTAATGGTCTCTGCCATATTTATGTTGTCATCCCTTTCTTCACCATGTCCATTGGAGTTGGTTCTTTCCATGCTCAAATGGACATCCATCCCTCTGACTTCATCTTCTTGGCTATAATTTCCTAGTGCCTCTTCCATTACTCTGGACTTTAAACTGATCTTGATCTGATCTAGTTGTTGTTAACTCTCCAAAATGTGCAGCCAACAAAACTTGTCAAACTGACTGTTTCAACAATTTTATGAAAAATATGAACCATTTTGGTTCAATAATTTATCAGAAGCCTTTCTTATGATTTCCTAAAACATTGAATTCCCAATCAATTTTCTGGGTGGATAATTATATTCCACTCTCTAAGACCTTTCCAACGCCTGCTCACATGCTCAATTCTGAGTCTTGAGCAGAAAGTTATGGCTTCATGGAGCTAGTCGGGGTCTTATAGTTTACCCTTCACTGTTTCTGTTGTTCTTCCCCCTTCAAACAACTTCGCGCACACAAATTTCAATCAGTGCTCCCGTATTTTCCATGTGCTGCAACATCACGATTAAATCGTGCTTTGTGCACTTTACAACCACTGTGTATCACTTCTTTGTCGCATCAATAACATGCGCGCACTTTTGTGTCGTGCGCCAATAACTACCGCGCACAATTTTGGTTCTTGCACTATTACTCGTTGCACGCAGTTTTTGTATCGCGCAATGATATTCCACATGCATTTCTCTCTATGCATTGCACCATGCCAAAGTTCAATATGCCCCCACCGCGCATCAATACTTTGCGCACACATACTAAACTATTGTGCGACAACATATACCCATATTGTGTGTGCGCCAACCAAACTCCTCTGCGCTCTACCAATACTGCATACACCCTGCACGCCCTAATTGTGTGTGTACACCGCGTGCACCTTCTTATGTGTGTTCACTCTGCGCAATGCCAAATTTAGTGTGCGCACCCACACACCATATTCTTCCACGCGGCGCCACAATTTACCGCGCGCTCCAACATGCTAACTTTTTCGCGCGGTACTTGCACGCTAACATTTTCCGCGCGATACCTGCACACTAACCTTTTCCTCTCCATCTGTCATGACTTCACTGTAACTTGAAATTCGACCAATTCCAGGTTCGAATTTGCTAGGACGGATATTAAATCAGTAATATCTCATCACTTGGCTGAATTTCTCCATTTTCTCATGAATCCATCCACATAAATTGGGGCTTTTCCCCATTTTCGCCCAGTTGCTGTTACTTTTTGCCATGGATGCTCTACAACTGAAATTTGGCCACTTCGAATTAAATCCTCGGTGACATTTTGATTCAACTCAACTTACTTGGCCCATTCAGACACAGTGTTGAAAACTGAAGCTCTGATACCAATTTGTAGCATCCCCAACCTCACACCGACTAGGGCATGCCACTCCTCAGATGCTTTACTTAGTTCTAAAACTGTCTTTGTAACATTCCCAACCTTCAATCGGCCAGGCCATGCTACTCCTGAACACTCTTTCATGCTCAGATACCCATTTGTAACGTCCCCGACCATACATGCCAGGCCACGCTACACCGGAGAACACATCCATTCTCTGTGCGGAACGTACTGTAACATACTTAGCATCCTAACTAATTTATGTCTCATATAATTTTCTAATTGCATGCAATTAAAACATATGCACACACAAAACTCTTGTAGAAGCTTAATATATACAAAACGTGAACAGACAAATACGCTATGTAAATTCATGGATTCACACTGAAAAGCAGTAAACATATACATGCAATACCCATAAGCATACAGACAACTATAATCACGCATAAGATAAACCCATAAAAATAACACGTGAATAACAATGCAGCATGTAAATTAATCACACAATTGACACTTATCTTTGTGAGAATATCACCAACTACGTGTAGACCTTCCACGAACCTCCCAGCCTTAGACGACACTATACCAATTTGTAGCATCCCCGACCTCACACCGGTCGGGGCATGCCACTCCTCAGACGCTTTACTTAGCTCTGAAACCGTCTTTGTAACATTCCCAGCCTTCAACAGGCCAGGCCATGCTACTCCTGAACACTCTTTCATGCTCAGATACCCATTTGTAACGTCCCCGACCATTCATGTTGGGCCACGCTACACCGGAGAACACATCTGTTCTTTGTGCGGAACGTACTGTAACATACTTAGCATCCTAACTAAGTTATGTCTCATATAATTTTCTAACTGCATGCAATTAAAACATATGCACACACAGAACTCTTGCGGAAGCTTAATATATATAAAACGTGAACAGACAAATACGCTATGTAAATGCATGGATTCACACTGAAAAGCAGTAAACATATACATGCAATACCCATAAGCATACAGACAACTATAATCACGCATAGGATAAACCCATAAAAATAACACTTGATTAACAATGCAACATGTAAATTAATCACACAATTGACACTTCTCTTTGTGAGAATATCACCAATTGCGTGCAGACCTTCCACGAACCTCCCAGCCTTAGACCACAGTGTTCATCACTCTCAACAGTGAGTCACCCCTGAGCTGGGAC
Source organism: Picea mariana (assembly GCA_032191745.1). Taxonomy (NCBI): domain Eukaryota; kingdom Viridiplantae; phylum Streptophyta; class Pinopsida; order Pinales; family Pinaceae; genus Picea; species Picea mariana. The sequence goes on along the minus strand of JASDQU010102598.1, from coordinate 294,303 downwards.
TAAAATCCACACGGGTAAAGGGTTCTTAACCAAGCTAAAGGCTCATGAACAATAGGAAAGACTTCATCTCAGGTGCTCACTCAACTAATAGCCTACAATCCTTCATTCCCCACATGCCTGTCCCACCCAAGGAAGTGTGCCCCTTCTCTGCTCAACAGTCCCTCGGCTACCCCACTTCCCTTCCAGGGCTTTAGCAACAGGCCAGATAGGAAGTCTCAGAGCCCTGCAGCTGTAGTTCAGCACCTTCGAAAATCAATCCCCAGCAATTCTATCACCTAGAGAATTGTTCACGGGCCCAAAAACCCGCTTCTTCAATATCCCATAGGCCTGACAACCCACTTCTTCAATCCCGCTCCCAAGCTAACAGTTACCCAACAGAGGGCTCTAGATATGGGTTTAGGTAAAGTCATGAAGATATAAATGATAACCCCCTGGCTTCCCTCCTCTTGGATGATTGACTGTATATCTCAGTGATGGATGAATCCGAGAAAGATGATGGTCCCCCCTGATGGATATCCCCAAAATGAACTAAGTCCAACAATATGTATGCATGCCCCCAACTTGACACTTGTCATGTTGGAAGCTACTTTGGCCCACTTGGCCCCAACTTAAAACTTAGGATAACATAATTATCCATACTTTCTGATTTAAGAAATATTAATATAATATTCCTTAACTTAGTCCCTTCCCTTTCCCTAACTAGTGGAGTTTAGTCCCCCACCTCTTTTATTGTGGTCAGTCTGTGCGCAGCGATATATTTTATATTAAATATGAGATATGTACAAAAATAGGTGCACTGGCCTTTAACATCTAGGCTCTCCAGCCTAATGAAAATATAAGCATCCTAGCTTATAATACTGTCTCACTAGCCTATAAAACATATCAGATACACAAGGCTTCCTGGCCTCTACATCGCACACACTTAATATGTTGCACGCGGTATCCCAGAATGTGCACACTTCTTCATTTTACTACGCAGTACATGCGCGCACTATGCTATGAAACGTGCACACCAAAATGATATCAAACCAGCTCACCAGCTTATGTACATTTGTATTTTCATTTGCAATTAGGTTCGGCCTTAGGGATATTACACCAAGTCCTATGGTGATTTCATGTCTACTCAAATATGGGGGACTGCAATTCAAACGTGGACCATTCCCACTAGAAACCGGTTTTAATAAAGCATGGAGCTTTGCTATAAAAGGATGAAATGAGGTTGCATCTGAAAGCAGGAAGACATTGCAAAGTTATGGTAGATAATTCTTGAGATCCTTTATCTTAAGCTATTATCCTATGCAACCATAACTACAAGCTTGTGTTTAGCCTCTTCCATTAGAGAGCCTAAGCACACTTCTTCATTGTATGAGAGAGAAAGAGAGTCCATTAGATCAAAAAGAACGCTCCCAAGGAGTGTGGGAGAGCCCATAAGCTCAAATCATTCTCCACTATGCAAACTACAAGTTCTTTCCATTAGTATATGAATACTATTTTGCTTCACTTTTATTTCTTGGTGCAACTTCCATGGTTTTTGTTTATTTCTTTTCATTTTGTTTATGTTTTGCAGTAGTGCTCATGTGATTGAACTAACATCCTAACAATCTATTGTTATATAGTTTGCAACCTTGCTATAGAAAGGGATTTTTGGCTCACCCATGTGGCCAAAAAACCCAAACAATATATACTTATCTATAATAAGTAAATAGTATATATATATATATCCATCAAAATCCTTATGGAAAACTCTTCCAAGTACTTCCCCATGATCCATAGATGATAAACACAGTAAACTCATGTGTCCTCATTACTGAGCCTAACACCAAGGGGATCAAGAGAGTGAAACCTGTGACCTCCTCAACTCATCATTAGGGGAGAGATCTCACATTTGGCTCATGACCACTTGAGCTAACCCTTGGGACTAATGTGTGTGTGTGCGTTGCACGAGTTTTCGAATGTGGATGCAAGTGTTCTCAACGACTAGAAGTTTCGCCCAAATTTGGAAGAAACTAGCGACAATATTAAATATTTTAGGTTACAATGTATCCAGATAATGATATATTATAAATCTTATTTCAATAAAATTGGAGGCCAATCCAAGACATCTGGCTCATGACCGCTTAAGCTAACCCTTGGGACTAATATGTGTGTGTGTGTGTGTGTGTTGCACAAGTTTTCAGAACATGGATACGAGTGTCCTGAACGACTATAGGTTTCTCCCAAATTTGGAAGAGACTACCGACAATATTAAATATTTTAGATTACAATGTATCTAGATAACGATATATTTTAAATTTTATTTTAATAAAATTGTTCCCTATCCAAGACAAATTTGCTCCTATTGTCTACTTGAACAACTACAATATAAAAATTCCTAATTTTATTTGTGCTAATAATTATATGTTGGCGTTGGTGTTTTCCAATACATCCAACATGTGTGAGTTGTAAGCTTACGTAGGCTCTCAACTAAACAACTATTCTTAGCTATTTGTTGGGCCTCCTCAATCCTATAAATTGAGGAGCTCTCCTTGTACTTAATGAATTTAGATTCATTCAGATTAATAGATTATTATTTGTTAGTATAAGGATCATTCATGATTTGGGTTGATCCCCGGATCTCAACATGGTATCAAAGCAGGCGCTTCCTGTCCTACGTGTTTCCTGAGCAGGTGTATACATGTCCTACCTTTTTCTTAGTGAGCGTATTCAACTATTTTTTCTCTGTTGCATGGTTTTGACACCAAATGGAGATGGAGGCATTATCATTGATTCTGAAATGACTCTAACGTATTTTGCGGACCCGACATACAAGCCTTTTCTGCATGTTGTCCAAGCCAATATTCGAGATAGCGTAGTGAATGGATCTAGTGTGGGGGTTGATCTATGTTACAAAGCTAAGTCTATTTCTCAATTTCCAACTATTGTTTTTCACTTTAAAGGAGGCGTGAGATATGTTCTGCCTGAAAAGAATAGATTCATATTAGTGCAAACCGATACAGGCAATTTAGTTTGCCTTGCATTCGCTTCTGCAAGGCCCGCAAGTTCGATGTCAATAATTGGAAATGTTCAGTAGAAAAATCTCCACCTACATAGGAAACATGCTGGTCTCCACCTTCATTCATCACATGAATAACTACTTGAATAATGGTTGGCATCTCCTCTTCAGTAGTTATTGCAATCCTTAATCCAGGAACACAACCAAAATTCCCTGGATTTCTATCGGGATCTGTAGTCTCTTTGGGTGTGGAAGATTCGCTAGATTGCTTCTTTCTCTCCATTGATAAGTAGCCTTCCTTTCTAAATCCCTGATTAATGAATCACTTAGAGGTATTTTAAACACTTGAGGTACACAATACTGACCTGGTTTGAACAATATTCTTCCAGTAGATGTCAAACTGGGAATATAAGTGATAAATTTCAGAAACTTCAAATCAATATCTGATTAGATTGGATCTGCACATTGGCCAGGCTGGAATCTAGGTCAGAAATGCTTGTTGGGAGCTCTACTGCCTCGAACATGACATTTGACCTAATGGCCAAATTCCTAGTGATTAGACCGTCGATGGCAGAGACGATGCCTTCAACACTTTCTTCAGTGAAACTGAAGCCGAAAAACATGTTCCTCCAGTTGTATTTCTATATTTGGAGTCGATTTTCATTGACGAGGTGCAGACTGGTGCTTACTGTAAGCTTTTCCATATAGAGCAGCTTATCGAAGACGAGGAAAATGTGGCCAACAACTTTGTTCGTGGTCATTACACCATTGGCAAAGAAATTGTGGATCTCTAATTGGACCGTATCCAAAATCTAGCTGACAATTGCACGGGTCTTCAAGGATTCCTCGTCTTCAATGCGGTCATGGAGGAACTAGTTATGGTCTCAGTTCTCTCCTACTGGAATGTCTTTTAGTAGACTACGATAAAAAAATCTACACTTGGATTCACTATGTATCCATCACCACAAGTCTTTATTATCCCCATTGTGTGGATAACTAAGGAGATGATGTCCCAAGGCCCTCAGGTTGCAGATATGGAGTGTCAAGAAACTACATGACCAAAAGTACCATTTTACAAATATGGGAAACCCATTCACCGCCATAGATGGTCACAGGTTTGTAGATGGCATCCACCACATCAGCTGGCTTCTAGAAGGCAGTGGGCCTTGCTCCATGTGGTACAAGTCAATATTATGGTGAGCATCATTTCAATATTCAAGCCATTTGATTATGTTGTATCTTAGATTTCTCTAGCTTTCATGATATATGCTTGGACATTGTGCCTTTTTCCCTGCTTCACCTTAGTGGTTGAAATTGTGCTCTAGTAAGTGGTCTTCCTTGGGAATGGGTTTGCCACTAGGAACTCCCTTAATGAACCATCGTACCATTCCTGACCATACTTACCACTTTCCATCATTATTCCCCTCCATTTCCTTATCTCTTGGGATTTTAGGGTGTATTGACCCAAGAAGGGGTTGTCCCTCATTCTATGGGAAGAAGGGGTTGAAGGCCCAGAGGGGTTGTTGTTGGTTAAAAGATAAAATCCTTGTAATAAACCTTCCAGATGCCTCACCCAGGGATCACCCAAGAAAGCAATAAAACGCTTATCTTTAAGTAAAGGGGACCCACAATATAATAAAGAATGCTTAAAAGGTTAGTTGAAGGATAGGAGGTCTCATCACGAGCCGACCTATCACATCCATGAATATCTAGTGGTATGACATTGTCATCATCTGGTCAGCAAACCAGGGCAGTGGCTCTCAGTGGCATGGTTGAGAGAAAGGGGGTCTCATCACGAGCCACCCATCTCATTTCCACTAGGTGTTTGTGGGTGACATTGCCATCATATGGTCACCATGCCAGAGCAATTACCTTCAACCTCTCCTTATTCTATTATGAAAGAAAATACAAAGAAAGAAAGATAAAAGGCAATTGATGGTGTTATCTCCTCAAATAAATCAATCAAGTTATTTCATTTTAGGTGATAAGATGTCTTTTAAAAATATACATTTTTAATTTTTAAAGCTCATTTTTTAGAGCTTTATGCATGTAATAAAGTTAGAATAAACTTTTGTTTAGTTTTTATTTGATCTAATTCAAATCTCAGGTTTCGGTGGCTTAGGTGAACATTTCGATTGTTCATTAGCCACCGAAAGCCTTAGCTTTCGGCAGCTTAAACAAATAAATTCAGGGTTATTTTAGCCATCGAAATCGTAGGAGCGGGGGAGGATTCAGCACATCCTTTCACACGTTTAAACCATCGGGTTTGAAGTTTTATAATTTCAATTATCCACCGAAAAGACAGGAGAACAAACCGTTCATGACCGGAAGTTGATCTTTGCATGATATAGCAAATCTTTTCGGATCATTGTTTCATCAAACTACATGGTTACGTACCTTTCAGTCATCAACCATGATTGTTTCAAATCACAAGATGCTCTTTCGCATCCCTTGTAATCAGCGCCACGATATGATGCTCGCCTCATTTTTCTCATCCCTGTCACAGCCGAGTCGAATCTCCCTAAGTCTACGCTGTGTAATTTTCCCCCAAAATCTGATTTTTCAATCGCAGGTGTACAGGAGCATTGCGACAAATGAAAAAAGGAGGATCAACTCTGAGGAAAGAGCTCGATGATATCAATTACTTGGAATCGCACTCGGAGGTATGCCAACTTTTCAGGGACGCAGGTTGCTATAATTTTTGTAAAAAAATACAGAGTTCTCACCAACAGGTGGCAGAAGCCTTTGCCCTGAATTTCGATGGAAGGAAAGCAGTCATCGGTCGAGATGAATTCGAGGTGAATGAAGCCCTCATAGACGAGGTGATAGAGCTTCCTGGGACTGGAGAAAAATGGTTTAAAACCACTGTCACAAAGAATGTTGAATTCAGGTCTTACTTGAAACTAGAACGCAAGGATTTGATATGGAAGAAAGACATTCTTGTGTCTTTCCTTGAAGAGAAATGGAAACAATTACTAAAATCCATTATGGTATATATACCATTTCAAACTCATGAATCATTTTACTGGTAGAAACCCCCTCAATCTACCCTAGTTTCTCCACATAAGCTTATCTAAGATGGCACATCAGGTCAAGGCCAAGCCTAATAAAGTTGCAGGTAGACTATCCCACCATGGTCTAATTAAAATTTTGGTTTGTGAGTTGTTGCAGAGACGAGGCAAAGAGTGGAATTACTTATTGTTCTGAAATGATTTTCAGACTGATGTACATCCAGAGGGTAAAAAGAGTCCTCGTTCCAATAAGTCTTCTACTCCTAGAAGTGGAAAAAGGAGGAGGAGAGCTATCTCTCCAGCTCCAGTTAATCAACCCTCTCCTTCTTCTAATCTTAACAAAACTAAGAAGAAACTAAACTTCAATAGTGAAACAGATAAGGCCGAAGAAACCTCAGTGAACAAGAGCATTCTTAATCTTCCTTACACCGACTCAGAGGATGAAGAACATCAGATTGAAACAGGGCATGAAGATTCAGTTACCACAGGGCATGAAAATTCAATTTATGTAGATGTTTTCACAGCAAGGTATGAAGACCTTCCACCTCAAGAAGAACAAGAACCACAAGTTGCAGATGCCTCATCTAGCAAAAGAGTGATAACAAATGGGCTTGGAAAAACTGCATCGAGGACAAAGGTACCACACACCCTCTACAAAGGAACCCATGAATGAGACACTACGACCCCTCGTATGTCATAATCTCTATGCCCATTGAGTCTTGACCCCAACCAATTCATCCACTTTACATGGCTTAAAGAGGGATCTCTTGGAAACTCTCCTTGACCCAGGGAAAGATATACCCAATAGGACACCTCGTCGACCCTCCCATACTCAAGCTTAACAAGTCGCATAGTGTCTTTGAGCAATTAATTGTTTGATATAGTGAGATTCGATACACATGCTTAGATGGATTATTTATTGATTGGATTCACTTATCATGATGTTATGACCTGAGATCCTTGGAGGGTGTGCTCATTTGTCTTTGTAGGACCTAGTTGGTGGACAATTTTGGGAGAACAAGCCTAGCTTGGGCTTCCATGGGGATATAAGCCCGCAGGTTGGATGTTAGGGGCCCACATGCCGGATGAGAGAGATTAGACTTGGAAGGCCTTGATGATGACTTGGACGACATAGCCCAACCCTCACTTGTCAAACGATTTTCCTAAGAGGGGAAAAACATCCTATTTTTGAGCTTGACATCATGCTTGGGGGGCTAGGGCATGGTGGTGAGGTGCCACTCTTTTGAAACATGGAAGTTTTGAGTAGAAGAGGGTCTCCACCATGATGATAGTGCTTGGATGCTTGACATGTGGCATTTGGAGGCCTACACATGCTTCTCCAACACCAATGACTTCCTCAAAGTGGAAAATCGTCCTCTAAAGGGGAGACATCCTTCTAAAATTAGGGTTTTCTTATGTGCAAAAGTGAATTTTAAATGAATTACTTTGTAAAGAGGGAAATATTAGGGTTGTTGACCCCTAATATTTTGTTTTACCCCTTAATTTGTGGACAAGTCACCTTGGTGACATTTGTATAAATAAGAGATCATAAGATCTCATTTTAACATAACTCTCCCTCATTGTGAGAGGAATTGGTCTGATTTTTTCAGCTATCTTGGCTCTTTTATCTCTTTTGCACTTGTTTATGGCTATATTTATGAATGGTTGATGGAGGAGGTCTAGCGCTAGCTTTGGATGATGTTTTCTAGATCTTATGGTGGATTATCTTGGCATTTATGTTGATCTTGGTATGGTCTTTTTCTATTATATTATCATTTTTTCAAATCAAGTATTGTTATGCTAGGAGATATGTGGGAAGTATAAGGGCATACACCCCCACCGTAGCCTTCATCATTTATTGCTTCATCTCAGTGATTTCACTAGGTTTTTCTAAGAGAAGTATAAGGGCATACACCCCCACCATAGCCTTCATCATTTATTGCTTCATCTCAGTGATTTCACTAATGTTTGCTAAGAGAAGTATAAGGGCATACACCCTCTTAGCTTAAACCCTAGCTAGAGAAAATTGCCTAGGGAAGTAAAATGGATTACACCCCCAAGGAGGTAGCTTCTATAGCTCTTGTTTATTTGACTCCATTAACACAATAGTAAAGGCACTAGTCATACTTTTTTGCATTGGAGATATAAAATCATTGCCTTGGGAAACGTAATTTTTGATCTTTTGAAAGTTTTCTTGCTTGAAGTTGTTTTGCCTCATTGAGAGGAGTCTTCCCCCACTAGGGCATCCCCTCTCTTCCAATACCCTAATTGTTGTTACAAACTTTAACCTGCAACCATTAGGGCTGCATAACCCTAGCTACTGACACTCTCATAACTCCTAAACTGACCCTAGACTAACTCTCTAATTTTCCTCACTTACTCTACTAACTAGGGCACATATTTTGGGATAGTTCTTGGCACTTTTGTGTGATTGATTTCGTTGTTGCATGCCATTGAATGCTACATCCATAAGGCTGCAATTTTCTACAGAAAACACATGTCTACAACAACTATCTTTTCTTGCTTCTTAAGTGCCATTTTTTAGCCTATATTCATTGCTAATCTTGATGTTGATTTACTTAAGTATTTTAGATATTTGTATGTTGATTTGGATGTTTTATTTGCTTATATAAACTTTCATCTATTGCTGCAAATTAGGGACAAAAGTCTTAACTTGCTGATCCAACTAACATATATCATTGCAAAGTGTATTTTCTTGTGTCTCGGGCAGGTACAATCATCCAGAGAAGTACTATACTTGTGGGGAAACAATTACTTGACTTACAAGGCATATTTTACCACCTTTCATCCCACTTAGAATTGACCTCTAGGGGCTTCAGTTCCTCTTATCTCCATACCCATCTCTATCCCCCTAGGGTGACCGGGATCACCTCCCTAGAGTGACCTAGTCACCCTTGAAGTGTGAGACCTACATCGAGGTGACATTGGGTGTAGGATTCCCAAGTTGTAGCACTTCCTTTGTGGTTGGGTTGGGATTTTCCCAACCTACAACTTACGCTATAACATTTTGGCATCATTGTCAGGGAAGATTTCGAATCTTCTCCATACCCTAACGACACTTTGGTAAGCTATCCCAAATCCTTTCCCTTAGCTTTCCTGACGACTCAACCTAAGGGACAATCCCTTTCCCTTTTCCTTGATGATCTCACCTTGAAGTTCATCTGGAGACTCCACCTTCCACAAACCCACTTTTCCATTTTCCTCCTTTCATCCCTTGATGAGCCTTGAGCTCATCTAGCGACTCCATTGAGGTATTACTCTAAGTGATGGAACCATGGTCTCTAGGGACTTACCATGGGCATTCCATAATGTGTATCCTTCTCTTGATGTTCAGAATGTCCCTGGCTATCCAAATCATTATCCAACATAATGGAAAGAAAGTTGCCCCAAATTTGATGGTGATCCAGCTCTAGAAATCACCCATGACGTGAATTATATGAACTGTGCATCGAGTTTAAATGAGCTACATGAAGATGTGCTAATGAAAATTTTTGTGTCTTCACTAGAATCAAGTCAAAAGGATTGGATTGCACACTCATGTGATCCAAAGAGTATTCCTTCTTCTATGAAGCTCATTGAATAATTTCTCAAGTAATATCGGCCAACTACTCAAAGTTTGCAAGATGCTTTCCAAGAGCTCAAACACACTCTTTGCCGAGAAGGTTTTCCGATCGATGATGAGACCATATATGAACAAAAGCCTAGAGAAGATTTGGATGAGACATATGATGAAGATGAAGTAACTTCTCTCCCACTTGAT
>JASDQU010102598.1:269981-284499 GCA_032191745.1 Picea mariana | reverse complement strand
AAGAACCACAAGTTGCAGATGCCTCATCTAGCAAAAGAGTGATAACAAATGGGCTTGGAAAAACTGCATCGAGGACAAAGGTACCACACACCCTCTACAAAGGAACCCATGAATGAGACACTACGACCCCTCGTATGTCATAATCTCTATGCCCATTGAGTCTTGACCCCAACCACTTCATCCACTTTACATGGCTTAAAGAGGGTTCTCTTGGAAACTCTCCTTGATCTAGGGAAAGATCTACCCAATAGGACACCTCGTCAACCCTCCCATACTCAAGCTTAACAAGTCGCATAGTGTCTTTGAGCAATTAATTGTTTGATATAGTGAGATTTGATGCACATGCTTAGATGGATTATTTATTGATTGGATTCACTTATCATGATGTTATGAATTGAGATCCTTGGAGGGTGTGCTCATTTGTCTTTGCAGGACCTAGTTGGTGGACAATTTTGGGAGAACAAGCCTAGCTTGGGCTTCCATGGGGATATAAGCCCACAGGTTGGATGCTAGGGGCCCGCATGTCGGATGAGAGAGATTAGACTTGGAAGGCCTTGATGATGACTTGGACGACATAGCCCAACCCTCACTTATCAAACGATTTTCCTAGGAGGGGAAAAACGTCCTATTTTTTAGCTTGACGTCATGCTTGGGGGGCTAGGGCATGGTGGTGAGGTGCCACTCTTTTGAAACATGGAAGTTTTGAGGAGAAGAGGATCTCCACCATGATGATAGTGCTTAGATGCTTGACATGTGGCATTTGGAGGCCTACACATGCTTCTCCAACACCAATGACTTCCTCAAAGTGGAAAATCGTCCCCTAAAGGGGAGACATCCTTCTAAAATTAGGGTTTTCTTATGTGCAAAAGTGAATTTTAAATGAATTACTTTGTAAAGGGGGAAAGATTAGGGTTGTTGACCCCTAATATTTTGTTTTACCCCTTAATTTGTGGACAAGTCACCTTGGTGACATTTGTATAAATAAGAGATCATAAGATCTCATTTTAACATAACTCTCCCTCATTGTGAGAGGAATTGGTCTGATTTTTTCAGCTATCTTAGCTCTTTTATCTCTTTTGCACTTGTTTATGGCTATATTTATGAATGGTTGATGGAGGAGGTCTAGCACTAGCTTTGGATGATGTTTTCTAGCTCTTATGGTGGATTATCTTGGCATTTATGTTGATCTTGGTATGGTCTTTTTCTATTATACTATCATTTTTTCAAATCAAGTATTGTTATGCTAGGAGATATGTGGGAAGTATAAGGGCATACACCCCCACCATAGCCTTCATCATTTATTGCTTCATCTCAGTGATTTCACTAATGTTTGCTAAGAGAAGTATAAGGGAATACACCCTCTTAGCTTAAACCCTAGCTAGAGAAAATTGCCTTGGGAAGTAAAATGGATTACACCCCCAAGGAGGTAGCTTCTATATCTCTTTTTTATTTGACTCCATTAACCCAATAGTAAAGGCACTAGTCATACTGTTTTGCATTGGAGATATAAAATCATTGCCTTGGGAAACGTAATTTTTGATCTTTTGAAAGTTTTCTTGCTTGAAGTTGTTTTGCCTCATTGAGAGGAGTCTTCCCCCACTAGGGCATCCCCTCTCTTCCAATACTCTAATTGTTGTTACAAACTTTAACCTGCAACCATTAGGGCTGCATAACCCTAGCTACTAACACTCTCATAACTCCTAAACTAACCCTAGACTAACTCTCTAATTTTCCTCGCTTACTCTACTAACTAGGGCGCATCTTTTGGGATAGTTCTTGGCACTTTTGTGTGATTGATTTTGTTGTTGCATGCCATTGAATGCTACATCCATAAGGCTGCAATTTTCCACAGAAAACACATGTCTACAACAACTATCTTTTCTTGCTTCTTAAGTGCCATTTTTTAGCCTATATTCATTGCTAATCTTGATGTTGATTTACTTAAGTATTTTAGATATTTGTATGTTGATTTGGATGTTTTATTTGCTGATATAAACTTTCATCTACTGCTGCAAATTAGGGACAAAAATATTAACTTGCTGATCCAACTAACATATATCATTGCAAAGTGTCTTTTCTTGTGTCTCGGGCAGGTACAATCATCCAGAGAAGTACTATACTTGTGGGGAAACAATTACTTGACTTACAAGGCATATTTTCCCACCTTTCATCCCACTTAGAATTGACCTCTAGGGGCTTCACTTCCTCTTATCTCCATCTCCATCTCCATCCCCCTAGGATGACCGGGATCACCTCCCTAGAGTGACCTAGTCACCCTTGAAGTGCGAGACCTACATCGAGGTGAAATTGGGTGTAGGATTCTCAAGTTGTAGCACTTGCTTTGTGGTTGGGTTGGGATTTTCCCAACCTACAACTTACGCTATAACTTTTTGGCATCATTGTCAGGGAAGATTTTGAATCTTCTCCGTACCCTAACGACACTTTGGTAAGCTATCCCAAATCCTTTCCCTTAGCTTTCCTGATGACTCAACCTAAGGGACGTTCCCTTTCCCTTTTCCTTGATGAGCTCACCTTGAAGTTCATCTGGAGACTCCACCTTCCACGAACCCACTTTTCCATTTTCCTCCTTTCATCCCTTGATGAGCCTTGAGCTCATTTGGCGACTCCATTGAGGTATTACCCTAAGTGATGGAACCATGGTCTCTCGAGACTTACCATGGGCATTCCATAATGTGTATCCTTCTCTTGATGTTCAGAATGTCCCTGGTTTTTCAAATCATTATCCAATAGAATGGAAAGAAAGTTGCCCCAAATTTGATGGTGATCCAGCTCTAGAAGTCACCCATGTTGTGAATTATACGAACTGTGCATCGAGTTTAAATGAGCTACATGAAGATGTGCTAATGAAAATTTTTGTGTCTTCACTGGAATCAAGTCAAAAGGATTGGATTGCACACTCATGTGATCCAAATAGTATTCCTTCTTCTACGAAGCTCATTGAATAATTTCTCAGGCAATATCGGCCAACTAGTCAAAGTTTGCAAGATGCTTTCCAAGAGCTCAAACACACTCTTTGTCGAGAAGGTTTTCCGATCGATGATGACACCATATATGAACAAAAGCCTAAAGAAGATTTGGATGAGACATATGATGAAGATGAAGTAACTTCTCTCCCACTTGATGAGGACATCTAGACCTCTGCTCCTCCTGCACATCAATAAGAGAACATGATGAGTTATAATCCTTTTGAGAACTTTGATGATGCTTTGTTCCATGACTGTGGAAATGAAGAAAACTGCCAAAAGGATCTCAATGAAGTTTCTCTTGCAGAAGGCTTGAACGAGACATTGTCCTCTACTGTCCCTTTCGAAGAAGATGAAGTTATCCAGTCTTGTGAAGAAGTAATGAACTTCTATGATGTAGATGAAATCATGGAACAACCCCCAAATACAGTTGACGATCACATTAATGATTTCATATAGATTGGGAGATGTAGATAGGATTTGGGATGTTTCATTTTTTACGGAGATCATATCTACGACATTGAAGGAACATCTCGTATAAAGGATACATAAATCATTTCTTCAGAGGATTTCTTTTTACATCCAAATGGTCCATATATGTGCCAACCCGATGTTATGGTTACATATTTGTTCCATCCATTCGAGGAAAACTTGACGCGGCGTTTTCAAGATGATTTTCAACCACCATACTTAGATTTTGATAGACACCGGGTCGTGGCCCACCTAAAGCAATCCAAGGTCCCTACTACCAAACAGAAACGATTTCATGTTGAGACTTTGGATAGGGATTTGAAGACAAAGAAAAGGTGTTTCATGAGTCCAAAGGAGGAGTTTTTTCTCTAAGGTTGTGCCTTACCATGTTTCCTCTTGTTTGGGAAATCATAGAGTTTTCTTTGGATCTCTTGTCCTTTCTCAGCCTTTAGGGAGAAGTGATCTTCTAAGTGAAGATGAAGACAATATGTCGTCTATGTATAGTAGCCCCCTTCAGAGATGGATTGATCAGTCTTGTGGCTACACTTTCAGGCGGGATGATCGGGATGATGGTTTCTCTTTCCAACAAGATTTCCTCCCTCCCATCCATCTTCATGAGTTTTATTTCATGATCAATTATATGTGTGTTTATCCACACGATTATTATGTGCTTGACTTATCTCTGTTGTATTATATGATTAAGCACAGGGGGAGATACTTTGATGAGATGATCAAATGGTTGCACTAGTTGTATGATTTCACCTGACATCATCCAACACATGATCTTCAGGGCCCCATGGCCCCAGGTAAGTAGATAATTCATTTTGATTCCTTGCATTTGCATCTTGATTTCTCATACTAGTTTAGATGCATTTCATTTTCATTTTACTCTACTTGCATATTGATTTCATGCTTAGTTTAGAATTTTTTGAAAAAATGTCAAAATTTTATTTTTCTAGCTTAGTTGGTTTTGATTATCATCATATGAGAAAAAGGTGCTTAGTTGGTTTTGATTATCATCATATGAGAACAAGGATGAGCATACCATCTTGCACTTGACAGTTTGATGTTTCCTTGCAGGAACATGTCTACCAAGAGATGTTGCAGTTCTCATGCACTCTACGACGAGCACATGTCCCCAAGTAGGCGCCAGAAGTTATCCCCATTTTGTGGATAACTAAGGAGATGATGTCTCAAGGCCCTCAAGTTGTAGATATGGAGTGCCGAGAGACTACATGACCAACAATGCCCTTTTTCACAGATGGGAAACCCACTCACCACCACAAATGGTCACAGGTTTGCAAATGGAATCCACCACATCAACTGGCTTCTAGAATGCAGTGGGCCTTGCTCAATGAGGTACAAGTCAGTATTATGGTGAGCATCATTTCAATATTCAAGCCATTTGATTATGTTGTATCTTAGATTTCTCTAGATTTCATGATATATGCTTGGACATTATGCCTTTTTCCCTGTTTCACCTTGGTGGTTGACATTGTGCCCTAGTAAGTGGTCTTCCTTGGGAATGGGTTTTCTACGATGAACTCCCTTAATGAGCCATCATACCATTCCCGACAATACTTACCACTTTTCATCATTATTCCCCTCCATTTCCTTATCTCTTGGGATTTTAGGGTATATTGACCCAAGAAGGGGTTGTCCCTCATTCTATGGGAAGAAGGGGTTGAAGGCCCATAGGGGTTGATGTTGGGTAAAAGATAAAAGCCTTGTAATAAACCTTCCAGATGCCTCGCCCAAGGATCACCCAAGAAAGTAATAAAATGTTTATGTTTAAGTAAATGGGACCCACAATATAATAAAGAATGCTTGAAAGGTTAGTTGAAGGATGGAAGGTCTCATCACGATCTGACCTATCAGGTCCATGAATATCTAGTGGTATGGCATTGTAATCATCTAGTCACCAAAACAAGAAAATGGCTCTCAGTTGCATGGCTGAGAGAAAGGGGGTCTCATCATGAGCCAACCTTCTCATTTCCACTAGGTGTTTGTGGGTGACATTGCCATCATCTCGTCACCGTGCCAAGGCAATGACCTTCAACCTCTCCTTATGCTATTATGAAATAAAATACAAAGAAAGAAAGATAAATGGCAATTGACGAGCTTGGAAAAAATGCATTGCGTACAAAGGTACCATACACCCTCTACAAAGGTACCCGTGAATGAGACACTACGACCCCTTGTATGTCATAAGCCCTATGCCCATTGAGTCTTGACCCAGACCACTTCATCCACTTTACATGGCTTAGAGAGGGATCTCTTGGAAACACCCCTTGACCTAGAGCAAGATCTACCCAATAGGACACCTCGTCAACCCTCCCATACTCAAGCTTGACAAGTCGCATAGTGTCTTTGAGCAATCAATTGTTTGATATAGTGATCTTTGATGCACATGATTAGATGGCTTATTTATTGATTGGATTCACTTATCATGATGTTATGACTTGAGATCCTTGGAGGGCGTGCTCATTTGTCTTTGCAGGACCTAGTTGGTGGAAAATTTTGGGAGAACAAGCCTAGATTGGGCTTCCATGGGGCTACAAGCCCATAGGTTGGATGTCAGGATCCTGCATGCCGGATGAGAGATATCATACTTGGAAGGCCTTGATGATGACTTGGATGAAATATCTCAACCCTCACTTGCCAAACGATTTTCCTAGGAGGGGAAAAACCTCCTATTTTTGAGCTTGACATCATGCTCGACATATTTTCCCACCTTTCATCCCACTTAGACTTGACCTCTAGGGGCTTCACTTCCTCTTATCTCCATCTCCATCTCCATCTCCATCCCCCCTAGGGTCACCAGGATCGCCTCCCTAGAGTGACCTAGTCACCCTTGGAGTGCGGGACCTACATTCAGGTGACATTGGGTGTAGGATTCCCAAGTTGTAGCACTTGTTTTGTGGTTGGGTCGGGCTTTTCCCAACCTACAACTTGCGCTATAAAAATTTCAACTTTGGTTGTTGAGTTGTACAACAATGTTCTTTCTACGCATTCTCTTCTGGAACACACAAATGTGGCCATTCTCCTCGATAATGGAACTCTTATCGATGCGTGTGATATGTGGTGGCTCTATAGATTGTGAATTTAGAGTATTGAGCTCACCTTATCATTTTGCATGAGTGCACAGTTTAGATCTATCCTTGCATTCAGATCATGGCTATGTGTGTCACTGGGCTACCTAGACTTGGGTGTTTTGCATTTAGATATGGCCTTAATATTTGATGCTTTGTGTCGATTGGTGAAGAACTAGGATTTATTTCGTTGGTTGCAAACTCTCATTACATATATACATTTTTATTTTGGAGGCCATTTGGCAAATTGTTTATTTTTCCATTTTATTGTATTTTAGAGGTTATTGGCCAAGTTTTCGCCATATCTCTTAAGAGAAGTCTCCATTTTCCATTTTCTTTGAGGAGTTGCGAAGAGTATTCTGCTTTCTTTCCAGTGAGTGGTTGCACACCATAATTATTTGCTTAATTGAGATTGTTTTTCTCATCATGAGCTCAATGAATAGATGTTGATTCCTCTATTGTAAATGGGTACCTAACATGGCCTTGTTTGTCAGGACCCATATCGAGGATTGTTTTCCATGATGGCTATTTATGGTACCTCTCGTTCTGCACCTTTGAGTAGTGGATTATGTGTCACTCAGGCAGATAGTTTTAGTAGTGTAACTAGGAATTTGTCTCCATGTACTGCCTTGTTTCACAGTCTCTTCGAGCTCACCATTTTGGAGTGTTTCTTGCTTAGGTTGTTTTGCATCTTTGTCGCCTTTAGCTCGTACTCCATACCTTAGTCATCAGTTGTGACATCCATTGCGATCATCTTTTCCACTCAGTTCATCATTGTGGGGGGATGTTGTGCAATGGTTCCTAGAGTGATTCTTCATGCTTCACCATTTTGTTTGACATCAACCACTTTTAAGAGTGATCCTCGTATCGATCACCAATTCCTATTTTAACTCAATGGTTGCATTGGCTAGTGACCCATCACTCCAATGAGATGGATTGACATCCACAAGGACACTCATTTTATGATGTTTTTGTCGACTGTAAGTGAGTACCTCAACATACTTTCTATGTCAAGACTCATTTCAGAGGATCAGTCTCTTTGCTTGAGAAGTTTGAAATTTGTATTTCTACATGGATCTTTGATGACGTTGACAGCATGGAGTTATTTGGCTCTCTTCTTCAGAGTTTTGGTCATACTTCCTTATTGGAGCTTTCAAACTCCTCATGCCTCATGCTCTTGTTTTTCAATGCATCTTTGTTGGATCTTCTTCAATTTCAACTCCAACACCATTTTCAACACTGGCATTTTTCTCTCTTTTGGAGAGGAATTTCTCCGATGGGTTTTTCTCCTTTTATCTATTTATGAGAGTTTTTACATGGGTAACTCATCATGCCTTGTTGTCGGGACCCATATTTGTTTTCTTTTTTTTTCTCCTTACTTATCACTTATGGGGGGTGTTGGCATTGGTGTTTTCCAACACATCCAACCTGTGTGAGATGTAAGCTTATGTAGGTTCTCATCTAAAAAATTATTCTTGGCTATTTGTTGGGCCTCCTCAATCCTATAAATTGAGGAGCTCTTCTTGTAACTAATGAATTCAGATTCATTCAAATTAATAGATTATTATATGTTAGTATGAGGATCATTCATGATCTAGGTTGATCCCTCGAATCTCAACATTATATGAGTATATTTAACTCATTACTGAAATTTTAATATCCATAAAGATTCAATTAGAAAACGAGAAACAAAATACGCACACACCCACACCCACATATAATTTTAACATCTTTTTAAAATTAAACTTTACATATATATAAACTTCAAACATCTTTGTAAATTTGAACCATTATTCTTGTTCTAATTGGAAAAAACCTAAATAATACTACTATATGAAAATAAAATAAAAGTCAATGATATGGTTGGTTGATAGCAACAATAGACTGGACCAAATGCTTGCGATGGACAAGGTATTTGAAATATCCCAAGAACTGATTTGGCTATCTCACTGAAGTTTCTTTGGGTTTTTGAATGCGGTTTCAAGGATTTTGGATTCGGTTTAGTTTATTCTCATAATGTTTGGGGTTTTTAGCTTGTTTTCACTGCATGTAAATAGTTTTGTTGTTGGAACGATGTTATTTATTGCACTAATGGTAAAGATTGAAATTACAATAAATAGAATACTAGAATATAAGCAAAACATTGCTAAACTGCTCAAAACTCGTCAGATGGATCTTTACAAGTCTAGATCTAACCTGGAATACACATACATGTAAAGGAAATACCATATCTTCTACATGTGAGTGTGGATTTGTTGCATGCAAGTCCAAATATGTTGTTGATGGAAGATATGTTGCATGCACTGTGAAATATATTGCATGCACTAAGAATACGATGCATTCAATGGAAATACACTACAAATGTTGTCACTGATGAATGGTGAATCTCTTGTGGATAGATATGCTACATGCGAGTAAAGGAAATACCATATTTGCTACATGCGAGTGTGGATACGTTGCATGCAAGTCCAAATATGCTATTGGATGAAAGATACGCTGCATGCACGGCAAAATATGTTGCATGCGATGATAATACGTAGATCTGATGTTGTTTGATGGGATAACATCCCTCCTGAACCTCCACGCCTCCCTCTGGATCAATCCTGTAACTCCCACGCCCTCCAAGCACTAAGGGCGAGTCTCTGAACCTCCCTGACTGATGTGAATCCCTCTAAATGGATCCAATGTTGTATCTACTGCAATCTTGAAGAACGATGGAGAATTTGGATGATCCTCCTGACTAACTAATGTGTCTTCCAGCACCGAAATCAATCACTTTGGTGGTTTCTCCCTTGAAATCCACAAAGTCGCTCGACTTCTCTTTGCAATCCAATTCTCAATCTCAATATTCGATAATGAGAGGAATTAGGGTTATCCTCCCCTTATACTTGATCCTCATTCTAATTTCTCATTCACTTTATTCAATTAAAGTGACTTTTCCTAAGTTTTGACTTCAATTATTCTTTTAAGTCACTTAATCACCTTTTTTCCACTTTATTACTTAACGTCACTTTCAACTTAGGGTTTTCTCGTAAATGAAACTAAATAATTCTTTTATTCCCCTTTTCTCCTAACTATAGCCTACGAGAATCAGTATAGGCTACTGAGTCACTTCTCCTAAAGTCATCACTGGGAAAGGGACATTACAATCCTCCCTTCCCAATATTTCTTGTCCTCAAGCAACTACAATCTAGGGTGTTGTATAATTTTCTCTGCCTCCCATGTAACGTCCACAACTGATAGACCTCTCCACCTGATCAGACACTCCCTGATAATCTGACTTCTCAAATCCCACTCCCTGATCTCCAAAACCTCCTTGGGGTCTAACTCCAACTGACCTTCCTCATCTAATGGGGGAAACTCCATGGAAGTAGTAATATGTTGTCCTAAAGCCTTTTTAAGGTACGACACATGAAACACGTTATGGATTTTAATTCCCTCCGACAACTCGAGTTCGTAAGCCACCTCCACCACTCGCTTGATAATCCTATAAGGGCCATAGAATCTCGACTTCAGTTTCTATGCCCCACTCCTTTTCAACGAAGAATGTCTGTAAGGTTGTAGCCTAAAAAATACCAAGTCTCCCTCCTCGAAGTTGCGCTCAAGTCGGTGCTTATCTGCGTATATATTTTGTTGATTCTGGGTCGCCTATAAATCCATTGAGTCTGAAAACCTCCCTGTAGAAAAACTATGCGACTTGTGTTGCCTTGTACTCTAAAGTTATCACAAAAAAATGTGTGAACTTGGTCAATCTTTCGATCACTACATAAATACAATCTCTACCCTGCACCTTGGGTAGGCCTATGATGAAATCCATTCAAATGCTCTCCCATTTCTACTTCGGGATGGGTAATGATTGAAGTAACCCTGTAGGATGTGTTTGTTCTGACTTTTTCTGTTGACAAGTCACACACTCTCTAACGTGCCTCAACACATCATCTTTGAGACCCTTCCACGAGAATCTCTCCCTAATTTGCCTGTAGGTTTTAAAATACCCATGATGTCCTACTAGTGGTGAATCATGTGTTGCATTCATAATCTTATTTTTGAGCTCAGATTCTGGAACCAAGTAGATCCCATCTTTATAGAATATGAAATCATCTAAGACTCAGTATCTATCATCCTATACATGTCCATCCATCACCTCACAAGTGAATTGGTTCTTGGATTACTCCACCAATAAGTGAGCCTTCCAATCAACTGATATCTCTAACATTGAACAACTCGCTGGTCTAGCCCCCTCCTCCAACTCAATAGCATGCTCAAACCCTCTATCTGGAGGTCGACCTAGAGGAATCTATCTAAAAACATGCTCATGCTTCCCCAACAATGCTTGTATCTCTGTGTGGTACCTTTGTCTTCCATATGATGCTCTCTGGGTAGTGATCAAGCACTCGGCTGTATATGCTACATCACCATGCCTGAATATTTTCTCCATCCTCTTTATTGAAACTCTCCTTGGTTTCCCATTGGATAATCCCCTCAACACCACCTTCTTTCCCTCAACATCTCTAAATCCCTTCTCCAAATTCCGGTAGTTCATGGTGATCTTTCCCAACTATTACAACCATTAGACCCCCAAGACTATATATGTATCAAATAGGTCAACTACATAAAAAAACATCAGTCACCAAGTAGTTGACTAATTTCAATACTAGATTCAAAATTATGTCTCGATAGGTCATGTTGTATCCATCTGCTACTGCTACGTTGAATCCATCAAACTCCTATGTCTGCAAGCCTCTCCTGGCCACCAATGATGCATCGATAAAGTTGTGGGTTTCCCCACCATCCACCAAGGTCATGACTCTCTGGCCCTGAATGACTCCCTTGATCTTGAGGGTGTCGTATTAGGGAGCTCCCGATAAAGCCGCTATGACACCACCTTTAATTGACGTACATGGCGGTGCCCCCATATGTGGTTGTGTCTCATGAGGATGCCCCTCTCCTGAGTTGTTGGAATCTCTATCATGTGAAGATCTTGTTGTCTCCTCCTCATCACTATCTCAGACCACCTCTATATAATGGACCTTATCTTTGCCCATGCACCTATGGCTTGGCACCCAAGGCTCTTTGCATGTGAAAACAAGTTTCTTCTTCATTAAATCCCATTGAGTCTCATCATCAAGATTATCCTTCCCTTTCCACTGCCTCTGAAATGGTTTTTGGTCTTTTTTTCTCTGTGGGATGAAGGGTTTGGAATTCTTGTGCTTCGGGATTGCATCCTCCATGTCTCCAGTGCATATGATAACATCCTGTAGTGTGTGTGGTTTGAATACTTTCACCCATCCTCTCAACGGTTCTGAGAGCCCCTCGGTGAATAACATAATTAAACGCTACTCCGACACATCTGATATTGTCATTGCCAACCTCTGAAAGTCTGTAATGAATGCTTCGACTAACCCTGTCTGTCGCAACAGTGCCAAATCTCTGAAGTGAATCTCTGGATCCTTTTTATCAAAGTGATCCATAATCTTCTCTGTGAACTCCCTGTAAGATGTAATGTGATTGTAACCCAAGGTCACCAATCTGTAATACCACCACTCGTGGGCCTCCCCCTTGAGATGTAAACTGGTGAAACTGATGGCTTATGATTCTAACATCTGGTTGAGCTAGAAATATGTATCAATATTCTACACCCATACTCTGGATGAGCATTTAGTAGACCCATCAAAGAAGGGGATTGTCAGTTTCCCAACCTTCCTAATGAAATCAATATTCTATTGTGCTCCTCGCAGCATGTCTCTGAGTTTATTTTTGTACTTTATGGTACAGAACTCCTGTAAACTCATATCTGCATGAAACTCGAGACCTAGATCCATATTCTCTCCTGTACTCTATGAAATTCTCTGTTGGTTGTCCATGTCCCTGGTTCCATGTCTGCTATCCTCACTGGAAGTGAGGGAAAAGTGGTTTAAGAATTTTGCTCGCTAATGTAGTGTAAGTGCGAGTAGGTGACTGACTATTGCTGGCCCTTGCTATGTTCCCACTGGAAGCACTCACTCCACCTGCACCACTTGCGCCAATGTTACCCATGTTGCTTTGAATTTCCTGTGTACTGGCCGCCATATGTGCAATAGCTTGCATCATCATATCTTGCCCCCTGGAAAGGCCATTCATTATCCTCTATGTATTGTCCAATGGTGGGGCTTGGTCCTTTCCTCTATCTTCTAGATGTTCATGCCTATCACCCATTTCTTCTTCTGCCTCTGCTTCTGTCTTTGAG
The DNA here is from genome assembly GCA_032191745.1 of Picea mariana. Lineage (NCBI taxonomy): Eukaryota > Viridiplantae > Streptophyta > Pinopsida > Pinales > Pinaceae > Picea > Picea mariana. The sequence goes on along the minus strand of JASDQU010102598.1, from coordinate 271,726 downwards.
CTGATACATATCTCTTCCTCGGCTTTTGTCTCTGAATCAATATGGAAAGGATTATAATCCTCTCTCTATCTACGTCGCTTCCTTTCACTTTTATCCTCTCTCGGGTATGTGATGTACTCGTCTCCAATGTGTCCTCTGCCCTTTGGATAATGTTCCTCGGCTCTCAGAATCATGAGTTGTTTTACTCATAGGATGGCAACATATCCAACTCTGATACCATTGAAATATCCCAAATATCGATTTGGTTATCTGAATGAAGTTTCTTTGGGTTTCTGAATGCGATTTCAAGGATTCTGGATCCGATTTAGTTTATTCTCATAATGTTTGGGGTTTTAAGCTTGTTTTCACTACATGCAAATAGTTTTGTTGCCGGAACAATGTTCTCTATTGCACTAATGGTAAAGACTGAAATTACAACAAATGGAATACTGGAATTTAAGCAAAACACTGCTAAACTGCTCAAAACTCATTAGATTGATCTTTACAAATCTAGATATAACCTGTAATACACATGCATGTAAAGGAAATACTAGATCTGCTACATGCAAGTGTGGTTTGGTTGCATGCAAGTCCAAATATGTTGTTGGATGGAAGATACGTTGCATGCACTGAGAATACACTGCAAATGTTCTCACTGATGAATGACGAATCTCTTGTGGATAGATATGCTACATGCGAGTAAAGGAAATACCATATCTGCTACATGCGAGTGTGGATCTGTCGCATGCAAGTCCAAATATTCTACTGGATGGCAGATACACTGCATGCATGGTGAAATATGTTGCATGCACAGAGAATACATAGATATGTTGTTGTTTGATGGGATAACATCCCTCCTGAACCTCCACGCCTCCCTCTAGATCAATCTGTAATTCCCACGCCCTCCAAGCACCATGGGCGAGTCTCTGAATCTTCGTGACTGATGTGAATCCCTCTGAATGGATCCAATGTTGTATTTGCTGCAATCCTAAAGAACATTGGAGAATCTGGATGATCCTCCCAACTATCTAGGGTGTGTCTTCCAACACCGAAATCAATCACTATGGTGGTTTCTCCATTGAAATCCACAAAAGTCCACAAAGTCGCATGACTTCTCTCTGCAATCCAATTCTCAATCTCAATACTCGATAATGAGAGGAATTAGGGTTATCCTCCCCTTTATACTTGATCCTCATTCTAATTCATTGTTCACTTTATTTAATTAAAGTGACTTCTCCTAAGTTTTGACTTTAATTATTCTTTTAAGTCACTTATCACCTTACTATTATTTAAGTTTTGACTTTCAAAAAACAATATACATTAAAAAAAAATTCATATCCACAAGTATAAAGTGAATATTATTAAATTTTTTATTTAAATAATTTTTGAAGTGATATTTACTTGTAGTTTAGTCTTATGCTTGTAATAATGGTATAAAAATATAAAAAAATAGTACTTATTAATATAAAAAATAAAATTTTAATTTAAAATTATTTATGAAATTAATTCCCCAAATCTCATTTCTTTAATGTTAAAGTTCCCAAAATAATTCCAAGTACTTTTCATACCTATCGCAAATTCCAAAAAAATGGATTCTCATGCCACTATGGTTTGATGTCGAATTTCCCAAAAACTCATAAGTTTCCAAAATGATTCCAATTACTTTTCATACCTTTCCAAACTCCCAAAAAGTTGATTCTCATGAAACTATGGTTTATAGCATACATTTATAAATATAAAATTATAAGTAAACAATTTTTTAATCC
>JASDQU010102598.1:256884-269241 GCA_032191745.1 Picea mariana | reverse complement strand
ACTTTGGAGTTCATCCATATTTACTTCTTATCAACCACGACAAAACAATAATGAGTCATATTTACATCAAACAATATTGGTTCCATTACCTAAACCTTTGTGCTACGGGGCTTTCTTCAAGGGTTGACATCAATGACAACCAACTTTAATCAACACCACCCAAAGCAATCCAAGGTCCCTACTACCAAACGGAAATGATTTCATGTTGAGACTTTGGATAGGGATTTGAAGACAAAGAAAAGGTGTTTCATGAGTCTGAAGGAGGAGTTTTTTCTCTAAGGTTGTGCCTTACCATGTTTCCTCTTGTTTGGGAAATCATAGGGTTTTATTTGGATCTCTTGTCCTTTCTCAGCCTTTAGGGAGAAGTGATCTTCTAAGTGAAGATGAAGACAATATGTCATCTATGTATAGTAGCCCCCTTCAAAGATGGATTGATCAGTCTTGTGGCTACACTTTCAGGCGGGATGATCGGGATGATGGTTTCTCTTTCCAGCAGGATTTCCTCCCTCCCATCCATCTTCATGAGTTTTATTTCATGATCAATTATATCTGTGTTTATACTCACGATTATTATGTGCTTGACTTATCTCTATTGTATTATATGATTAAGCACAGGGGGAGATACTTTGATGAGATGATCAAATGGTTGCACTAGTTGTATGACTTCACCTGACATCATCCAACACATGATCTTCAGGGCCCCATGGCCCCAAGTAAGTAGATAATTCATTTTGATTCCTTGCATTTGCATCTTGATTGCTCATACTAGTTTAGATGCATTTCATTTTCATTTTACTCTACTTGCATATTGATTTCATGCTTAGTTTAGAATTTTTTGAAAAAATGTCAAAATTTTATATTTCTAGCTTAGTTGGTTTTGATCATCATCATATGAGAACAAGGTGCTTAGTTGGTTTTGATTATCATCATATGAGAACAAGGATGAGTATGCCATCCTGCACTTGATGGTTTGATGTTTTCTTGCAGGAACATGTCTACCAGGAGATGTTGCAGTTCTCATGCACTCTATGACAAGCACATGTCCCCAAGTAGGCGCCAGAAGTTATCTCTATTTTGTGGATAACTAAGGAGATGATGTCTTGAGGCCCTCAAGTTGTAGATATGGAGTGTCGAGAGACTACATGACCAACAATGCCCTTTTTCACAGATGGGAAACCCACTCACCACCACAGATGGTCAGAGGTTTGCAGATGGAATCCACCACATCAACTGGCTTCCAGAATGCAGTGGGCCTTGCTCAATGAGGTACAAGTCAATATTATGGTGAGCTTATGGTGAGCATCATTTCAATATTCAAGCCATTTGATTATGTTGTATCTTAGATTGCTCTAGATTTCATGATATATGCTTGGACATTATGCCTTTTTCCCTGCTTCACCTTGGTGGTTGACATTGTGCCCTAGTAAGTGGTCTTCCTTGGGAATGGGTTTTATACTATGAACTCCCTTAATGAGCCATCATACCATTCCCGACCATACTTACCACTTTTCATCATTATTCCCCTTCATGTCCTTATCTCTTGGGATTTTAGGGTGTATTGACCCAAGAAGGGGTTGTCCCTCATTCTATGGGAAGAAGGGGTTGAAGGCCCATAGGGGTTGATGTTGGGTAAAAGATAAAAGCCTTGTAATAAACCTTCTAGATGCCTCGCCCAAGGATCACCCAAGAAAGCAATAAAATGTTTATCTTTAAGTAAAGGGGACCTACAATATAATAAAGAATGCTTGAAAGGTTAGTTGAAGGATGGAAGGTCTCATCACGATCCGACCTATCAGGTCCATGAAAATATAGTGGTATGGCATTGTCATCATCTGGTCACCAAAACAAGAAAACGACTCTCAGTTGCATGGCTGAGAGAAAGGGGGTCTCATCACGAGCCAACCTTCTCATTTCCACTAGGTGTTTGTGGGTGACATTGCCATCATCTCGTCGCCACGCCAGGGCAATGACCTTCAACCTCTCCTTATGCTATTATGAAATAAAATACAAAGAAAGAAAGATAAATGGCAATTGATGGGCTTGGAAAAAATGCATTGCGTACAAAGGTACCACACACCCTCTACAAAGGTACCCATGAATGAGACACTACGACCCCTCGTATGTCATAAGCCCTATGCCCATTGAGTCTTGACCCAGACCACTTCATCCACTTTACATGGCTTAGAGAGGGATCTCTTGGAAACACTCCTTGACCTAGGGCAATATCTACCCAATAGGACACCTCGTCAACCCTCCCATACTCAAGCTTGACAAGTCGCATAGTGTCTTTGAGCAATTAATTGTTTGATATAGTGATCTTTGATGCACATGCTTAGATGGCTTATTTATTGATTGGATTCACTTATCATGATGTTATGACTTGAGATCCTTGGAGGGCGTGCTCATTTGTCTTTGCAAGACCTAGTTGGTGGAAAACTTTGGGAGAACAAGCCTAGATTGGGCTTCCATGGGGCTACAAGACCATAGGTTGGATGTCAGGATCCTGCATGCCGGATGAGAGAGATCATACTTGGAAGGCCTTGATGATGACTTGGATGAAATATCTCAGCCCTCACTTGCCAAACGATTTTCCTAGGAGGGGAAAAACCTCCTATTTTTGAGCTCGACGTCATGCTCGGGGAGCTAGGACATGGTGGTGAGGTTCCACTCTTTTGACACATGGATGTTTTGAGGAGAAGAGGGTATTCACCATGATGAGAGTGCTTAGATGCTTGACATGTGGCCTTTGGAGGCCTACCCATGCTTCTCCAACACCAACGACTTCCTCAAAGTGGCAAAATGTCCCCTAAAGGGGAGACATCCTTCTAAAATTAGGGTTTTCTTATGTGGAAAAGTGAATTTTAAATGAATTACTTTGTAAAGGGGGAAAGATTAGGGTTGTTGACCGCTAAGCTTATGTTTTACCCCTTAATTTGTGGAAAAGTCACCTTGGTGACATTTGTATAAATAAGAGATCATAAGATATCATTTTAACATAACTCTCCCTCATTGTGAGAGGACTTGGTCTGAAATTTTTGGCTATATTGGCTTTTTTATCTCTTTTGCACTTGTTTATGGCTATATTTATGAATGGTTGATGGAGGATGTCTAGCGCTAGCTTTGGATGATGTTTTCTAGCTCTTATGGTGGATTATCTTGACATTTCTCTTGATCTTGGTATGGTCTTTTACTATTATGCTATCATTTTTTCAAGTCAAGTATTGTTATGCTAGGAGCTATGTGGGAAGTATAAGGGCATACACCCCCACCATAGCCTTCATCATTTATTTCTTCATCTCATTGATTTCACTAGGGTTTGCTAAGATAAGTATAAGGGCATACACCCTCTTAGATTAAACCCTAGCTAGGGAAAATTGCCTTGGGAAGTAAAAGGGCTTACACCCCCAAGGAGGTAGCTTCTCTATCTCTTGTTTATTTGACTCCATTGACCCAATAGTAAAGGCACTAGTCATACTTTTTTGCATTGGAGATATACAATCATTGCCTTAGGAAACATAATTTTTGATCTTTTGAAAGTTTTCTTGCTTGAAGTTGTTTTGCCTCTTTGAGAGGAGTCTTCCCCCACTAGGGCGTCCCCTCTCTCCCAATACTCTAATTTATGTTACAAACTTTAACCTATAGCCATTAGAGCTGCATAACCCTAGCTACTAACACTCTCATAACTCCTAGACTAACCCTAGACTAGCTCTCTAATATTCCTCACTTACTCCATTAACTAGGGCGCATCTTTTGGGCTAGTTCTTGGAACTTTTGTGTGGTTGATTTTTCTGTTGCATGCCATTGAATGTTACAACCATAAGGCTGCAATTTTATGCAGAAAATACAAGTTTACAACAACTATATTCTCTTGCTTCTTAAGTGCCATTTTTTAGCCTATATTCATTGTTAATCTTGATGTTGATTTAATTAACTAGTTTAGATCTTTGTATGTTGATTTAGATGTTTTATTTGCTGATATAAATTGTCATATACTGCGGCAAATTAGGGACAACAAGCTTAACTTTCTGATCCAACTAACATATATCATTGCAAAGTGTCTTTTCTTGTGTCTCGGATAGGTGCAATCATCCGGAGAAGTACTATACCTGTGGGGCAACAATTACTTGACTTACAAGGCATCTTTTCCCACCTTTCATCCCACTTAGACTTGACCTCTAGGGGCTTCACTTCCTCTTATCTCCATCTCCATCTCCATCTCCATCCCCCCTAGGGTCACCAGGATCGCCTCCCTAGAGTGACCTAGTCACCCTTGAAGTGCAGGACCTACATCGAGGTGACATTGGGTGTAGGATTCCCAAGTTGTAGCACTTGTTTTGTGGTTGGGTCAGGCTTTTCCCAACCTACAACTTGCGCTATAAAAATCTCAACTTTGGTTGTTGAGTTGTACAACAATGTTCTTTCTACGCATTCTCTTCTGGAACACACAAATGTGGCCATTCTCCTCGATAATGGAACTCTTATCGATGCGTGTGATATGTGGTGGCTCTATAGATTGTGAATTTAGAGTATTGAGCTCACCTTATCATTCTGCATGAGTGCACAGTTCAGATCTGTCCTTGCATTCAGATCATGGCTATGTGTGTCACTGGGCTACCTAGACTTGGGTGTTTTGCATTTAGATATGGCCTTAATATTTGATGCTTTGTGTTGATTGGTGAAGAACTAGGATTTATTTCGTTGGTTGCAAACTCTCATTACATATATAGATTTTTATTTTGGAGGCCATTTGGCAGATTGTTTATTTTTCCAATTTATTGTATTTTAGAGGTTATTGGCCAAGTTTTCGCCATATCTCTTAAGAGAAGTCTCCATTTTCCATTTTCTTTGAGGAGTTGCGAAGAGCATTCTACTCTCTTTCCGGTGAGTAGTTGCACACCATAATTATTTGCTTAATTGAGATTGTTTTTCTCATCATGAGCTCAATGAATAGATGTTGATTCCTCTATTGTAAACGGGTACCTAACATGGCTTTGTTTGTCGGGACCCATATCGAGGATTGTTTTCCATGATGGCTATTTATGGTACCTCTCGTTTTGCACCTTTGAGTAGTGGATTATGTGTCACTCATGCAGATAGTTTTAGTAGTGTAACTAGGAATTTGTCTCCATTTACTGCCTTGTTTCACAGTCTCTTCGAGCTCACCACTTTGGAGTGTTTCTTGCTTAGGTTGTTTTGCATCTTTGTCGCCTTTAGCTTGTACTCCATACTTTAGTCATCAGTTGTGACATACATTGCAATCATCTTTTCCACTCGGCTCATCATTGTGGGGGGGATGTTGTGCAATGGTTCCTACGGTGATTCTTCATGCTTCACCATTTTGTTTGACATCAACCACTTTTAAGAGTGATCCTCGTATCGATCACCAATTCCTATTTTAACTCAATGGTTGCATTGGCTAGTTACCCATCGCTCCGATGAGATGGATTGGCATCCACAAGGACACTCATTTTATGATGTTTTTGTTGATTGTAAGTGAGTACCTCAACATACTTTCTATGTCAAGACTCATTTCATAGGATCACTCTCTTTACTTGAGAAGTTTGAAATTTGTATTTCTACATGGATCTTTGATGGCGTTGACAACGTGGAGTTATTTGGCTCTCTTCTTTAGAGTTTTGGTCATACTTCCTTATTGGAGCTTTCAAACTCCTCATGCCTCATGCTCTTGTTTTTCAATGCATCTTTGTTGGATCTTCTTCAATTTCAACTCCAACACCATTTTCAACATTGGCATTTTTCTCTCTTTTGGAGAGGAGTTTCTCCTACAGGTTTTTCTCCTTTTATCTATTTATGAAAGTTTTTACATGGGTAACTCATCATGCCTTGTTGTCGGGACCCATATTTGTTTTCTTTTTTTTTCTCCTTACTTTTCACTTATGGGGGGTGTTGGCATTGGTGTTTTCCAACACATCCAACCTGTGTGAGATGTAAGCTTACGTAGGTTCTCAACTAAAAAATTATTCTTGGCTATTTGTTGGGCCTCCTCAATCCTATAAATTGAGGAGCTCTTCTTGTAACTAATGAATTCAGATTCATTCAAATTAATAGATTATTATATGTTAGTATGAGGATCATTCATGATCTAGGTTGATCCCTCAAATCTCAACATTATATGAGTATATTTAACTCATTACTGAAATTTTAATATCCATAAAGATTCAATTAGAAAACGAGAAACAAAATACGCACACACCCACACCCACATATAATTTTAACATCTTTTTAAAATTAAACTTTACATATATAAACTTCAAACATCTTTGTAAATTTGAACCATTATTCTTGTTCTGATTGGAAAAAACCTAAATAATACTACTATATGAAAATAAAATAAAAGTCAATGATATGGTTGGTTGATAGCAACAATAGACTGGACCAAATGCTTGCCATGGACAAGGTATTTGAAATATCCCAAGTACTGATTTGGCTATCTCACTGAAGTTTCTTTAGGTTTTTTAATGCGGTTTCAAGGATTTTGGATTCGGTTTAGTTTATTCTCATAATGTTTGGGGTTTTTAGCTTGTTTTCACTACATGTAAATAGTTTTGTTGGAACGATGTTATTTATTGCACTAATGGTAAAGATTGAAATTACAATAAATAGAATGCTAGAATATAAGCAAAACACTGCTAAACTGCTCAAAACTCGTCAGATTGATCTTTACAAGTCTAGATCTAACCTAGAATACACATACATGTAAAGGAAATACCATATCTTCTACATGTGAGTGTGGATTTGTTGCATGCAAGTCCAAATATGTTGTTGGATGGAAGATATGTTGCATGCACTATGAAATATACTGCATGCACTGAGAATACGATGCATTCAATGTAAATACGCTACAAATGTTGTCACTGATGAATGGTGAATCTCTTGTGGATAGATATGCTACATGGGAGTAAAGGAAATACCATATCTGCTACATGCGAGTGTGGATATGTCACATGCAAGTCTAAATATGCTACTGGATCAAAGATACGTTGCATGCACGGTGAAATATGTTGCATGCGATGATAATACGCAGATCTGATGTTGTTTGATGGGATAACGTCCCTCCTGAACCTCCACGCCTCCCTCTGGATCAATCCTGTAACTCCCACGCCCTCCAAGCACTAAGGGCGAGTCTTTGAACCTCCCTGACTGATGTGAATCCCTCTAAATGGATCCAATGTTGTATCTACTGCAATCCTGAAGAACGATGGAGAATTTGGATGATCCTCCCGACTAACTAGTGTGTCTTCCAGAACCGAAATCAATCACTTTGGTGGTTTCTCCCTGGAAACCCACAAAGTCGCTCGACTTCTCTCTGCAATCCAATTCTCAATCTCAATATTTGATAATGAGAGGAATTAGGGTTATCCTCCCCTTATACTTGATCCTCATTCTAATTTCTCATTCACTTTATTCAATTAAAGTGACTTTTCCTAAGTTTTGACTTCAATTATTCTTTTAAGTCACTTAATCACCTTTTTTCCACTTTATTACTTAATGTCACTTTCAACTTAGGGTTTTCTCGTAAATGAAAGTAAATAATTCTTTTATTCCCTTTTTCTCCTAACTATAGCCTACGAGAATCAGAATAGGCTACCGAGTCGCTTCTCCTAAAGTCATCACTGGGAAAGGGACATTACAATCCTCCTTTCCCGATATTTCTTGTCCTCAAGTAACTGCAAGCTAGGGTGTTGTATAATCTGCTCTGCCTCCCATGTAACGTCCACAACTGATAGACCTCTCCACCTGATCAGACACTCCCTGATAATCCGACTCCTCAAATCCCACTCCCTGATCTCTAAAACCTCCTCGGGGTCCAACTCCAACTGACCTTCCTCATCTAATGGGGGCAACTCCATGGAAGTAGTAATATGTTGTCCTAAAGACTTTTTAAGGCACGACACATGAAACACATTATGGATTTTACTTCCCTCCGACAACTCAAGTTCGTAAGCCACCTCCACCACTCGCTTGATAATCCTGTAAGGGCCATAGAATCTCGACTTCAGTTTCTATGCCCCACTCCTTTTCAACGAAGAATGTCTGTAAGGTTGTAGCCTAAAAAATACCAAGTCTCCCTCCTCGAAGTTGTGCTCAAGTCGGTGCTTATTTGCGTATATATTTTGTTGATTCTGGGTCGCCTATAAATCCATTGAGTCTGAAAACCTCCCTGTAAAAAAACTATGTGACTTGTGTTGCCTTGTACTCTAAAGGTATCACAAAAAAATGTGTGAACTTGGTCAATCTTCTGACCACTACATAAATACAGTCTCTACACTGCACCTTGTGTAGGCCTATGATGAAATCCATTCAAATGCTCTCCCATTTCTGCTTCGGGATGGGTAATGATTGAAGTAACCTTGTAGGATGTGTTTGTTCTGACTTTTTCTGTTGACAAGTCACACACTCTCTGACATGCCTCAACACATCATCTTTGAGACCCTTCCACGAGAATCTCTCCCTGATTTGCTTGTAGGTTTTGAAATACCCATGATGTCCTGCTAGTGGTGAAGCATGTGTTGCATTCATAATCTTCTTTTTGAGCTCATATTCTGGAACCAAGTAGATCCCATCTTTATAGAATATGAAATCGTCTAAAACTCAGTATTTATCATCCTATACCTATCCATCCATCACCTCACAAGTGAATTGGTTCTTGGAGTACTCCACCAATAAGTGAGCCTTTGTCTTCCATATGATGCTCTCTGGGTAGTGATCAAGCACTAGACTGTATATGCTACATCACCATGCCTGAATATTTTCTCCATCCTCTTTATTGAAACTCTCCTTGGTTTCTCATTGGATAATCCCCTCAACACCACCTTCTTTCCCTCAACATCTCTGAATCCCTTCTCCAAATTCCGGTAGTTCATGGTGATCTTTCCCAATGATTACAACCATTAGACCCCCAAGACTATATATGTATCAAATAGGTCAACTACATAAAAAAACATCGGTCACCAAGTAGTTGACTAATTTCAATACTAGATTCAAAATTATGTCTCGATAGGTCATGTTGTAGCCATCTGCTACTGCTACGTTGAATCCATCGAACTCCTATGTCTGCAAGCCTCTCCTGGCCACCAATGATGCATCGATAAAGTTGTGGTTTTCCCCACCATCCACCAAGGTCGTGACTCTCTGGCCCTGAATGACTCCCTTGATCTTGAGGGTGTCGTATGAGGGAGCTCCCGATAAAGCCGCTATGACACCACCTTTAATCGACGTATGTGGCGGTGCCCCCATCTGTGGTTGTGTCTCATGAGGATGCTCCTCTCCTGAGTTGTTGGAATCTCTATCATGTGAAGATCTTGTTGTCTCGTCCTCATCACTATCTAAGACCACCTCTATATAATGGACCTTATCTTTTCCCATGCACCTATGGCTTGGCACCCAAGGCTCTTTGCATGTGAAGACAAGTTTCTTCTTCATTAAATCCCATTGAGTCTCATCATCAAGATTATCCTTCCCTTTTCACTCCCTCTGAAAGGGTTTTTGGTCTTTTTTTCTCTGTGGGATGAAGGGTTTGGAATTCTTGTGCTTCGGGACTACATCCTCCATGTCTCCAGTGCATATGATAACATCCTGTAGTGTGTGTGGTTTGAATACTTTCACCCATCCTCTCAATGGTTTTGAGATCCCCTCGGTGAATAACATAATTAAACGCTACTCTGACACATCTGATATTGTCATTGCCAACCTCTGAAAGTCTGTAATGAATGCTTCGACTAACCCTGTCTGTCGCAACAGTGCCAAATCTCTGAAGTGAATCTCTGGATCCTTTTTATCAAAGTGATCCATAATCTTCTCTGTGAACTCCCTGTAAGATGTAATGTGATTGTAACCCAAAGTCACCAATCTGTAATCCCACCACTCGTGGGCCTCACCCTCGAGATGTAAACTGGCGAAACTGATGGCTTCTGATTCCAACATCTAGTTGAGCTAGAAATATGTATCAATATTCTACACCCATGCTCTGGATGAGCATTTAGTAGACCCATCAAAGAAGGGGATTGTCAATTTCCCAACCTTCCTAATGAAATCAATATTCTATTGTGCTCCTCGCGGCATGTCTCTGAGTTTATTTCTGTACTTTATGGTACAAAACTTCTGTAAACTCATATCTGCATGAAACTCGAGACCTAGATCCATATTCTCTTCTGTACTCTGTGAAATTCTCTGTTGGTTGTCCATGTCCCTGGTTCCATGTCTGCTATCCTCCCTGGAAGTGAGGGAAAAGTGGTTTAAGAATTTTGCTCGCTGATGTAGTGTAAGTGTGAGTAGGTGACTGACTATTGCTGGCCCCTGCTATGTTCCCACCAGAAGCACTCACTCCACCTGCACCACTTGCGCCAATGTTACCCATGTTGCTTTGAATTTCCTGTGTACTAGCTGCCATATGTGCAATAGCCTGCATCATCATATCTTGGCCCCTGGAAAGGTCATTCATTATCCTCAATGTATTGTCCAATGGTGGGGATTGGTCCTTTCCTCTATCTTCTAGATGTTCATGCCTATCACCCATTTCTTCTTCTGCCTCTGCTTCTGTCTCTAAGCTAATACATATCTCTTCCTCGGCTTTTGTCTCTGAATCAATATGGAAAGGATTATAATCCTCTCTCTGTCTACGTCGCTTCCTTTCTCTTTTATCCTCTCTCGGGTATGTGATGTACTCGTCTCCAATGTGTCCTCTGCCCTTTGGATAATGTTCCTTGGCTCCTAGAATCATGAGTTGTTTTACTCATAGGATGGCAACATATCCGACTCTAATACCATTGAAATATCCCAAATATCGATTTGGCTATCTGACTGAAGTTTCTTTGGGTTTCTGAATGCGATTTCAAGGATTTTGGATCCGATTTAGTTTATTCTCATAATGTTTGGGGTTTTAAGCTTGTTTTCACTGCATGCAAATAGTTTTGTTGCTGGAACAATGTTCTCTATTGCACTAATGGTAAAGACTGAAATTACAACAAATGGAATACTGGAATTTAAGCAAAACACTGCTAAACTGCTCAAAACTCATCAGATTGATCTTTACAAGTCTAGATCTAACCTGTAATACACATGCATGTAAAGGAAATACTAGATCTGCTACATGCAAGTGTGGTTTGGTTGCATGCAAGTCCAAATATGTTGTTGGATGGAAGATACGTTGCATGCACTGAGAATACACTACAAATGTTGTCACTGATGAATGACGAATCTCTTGTGGATAGATATGCTACATGCGAGTGTGGATCTGTCGCATGCAAGTCCAGATATTCTACTGGATGGCATATACACTGCATGCATGGTGAAATATGTTGCATGCACAGAGAATACATAGATATGTTGTTGTTTGATGGGATAGCATCCCTCCTGAACCTCCACGCCTCCCTCTAGATCAATTTGTAATTCCCACGCCCTCCAAGCACCATGGGCGAGTCTCTGAACCTTCGTGACTGATGTGAATCCCTCTGAATGGATCCAATGTTGTATCTGTTGCAATCCTAAAGAACGTTGGAGAATCTGGATGATCCTCCCAACTAACTAGGGTGTGTCTTCCAACACCGAAATAAATCACTATGGTGGTTTCTCCATTGAAATCCACAAAAGTCCACAAAGTCGCATGACTTCTCTCTGCAATCCAATTCTCAATCTCAATACTCGATAATGAGAGGAATTAGGGTTATCCTCCCCTTTATACTTGATCCTCATTCTAATTCATTGTTCACTTTATTTAATTAAAGTGACTTCTCCTAAGTTTTGACTTTAATTATTCTTTTAAGTCACTTATCACCTTACTATTATTTAAGTTTTGACTTTCAAAAAACAACATACATTAAAAAAAAAAATCATATCCACAAGTATAAAGTGAATATTATTAAATTTTTTATTTAAATAATTTTTGAAATGATATTTACTTGTAGTTTAATCCACAAGTATAAAGTGAATATTATTAAATTTTTTATTTAAATAATTTTTAAAATGATATTTACTTGTAGTTTAATCTTGTACTTGTAATAATGGTATAAAAATATAAAAAAATAGTACTTATTAATAAAAAAATAGAATTTTAATTTAAAGTTATTTATGAAATTAATTCCCCAAATCTCATTTCCTTAATGTTAAAGTTCCCAAAATAATTCCAAGTACTTTTCATATCTATCGCAAATTCCAAAAAAATTGATTCTCATGCCACTATGGTTTGATGTCGAATTTCCCAAAAACTCATAAGTTTCCAAAATGATTCCAATTACTTTTCATACCTTTCCAAACTCCCAAAAAGTTGATTCTCATGAAACTATGGTTTATAGCATACATTTATAAATATAAAATTATAAGTAAACAATTTTTTAATCC
>JASDQU010102598.1:178527-228125 GCA_032191745.1 Picea mariana | reverse complement strand
GATTCTCATGCCACTATGGTTTGATGTCGAATTTCCCAAAAACTCATAAGTTTCCAAAATGATTCCAATTACTTTTCATACCTTTCCAAACTCCCAAAAAGTTGATTCTCATGAAACTATGGTTTATAGCATACATTTATAAATATAAAATTATAAGTAAACAATTTTTTAATCCATAATATTTATAGATTTACCATTTTACTTGTCATATATATTAGTGAAATTATTTTATAAAATTAAAAACCCAAAAATACATAAATATATATACACACGTTATATGTAGTTCCCATGGAAACATATACATATAATGATAAATCTATCCAATGTTTAATCCGTAAAACATAGGGAATACACACATTATTAATCGAGTATGGAAAGTTCCCACTAAAGTTGGAATTTGAAATCCAACCCATCAATTAAATCAACTGTTAAAATCAATTTGTCAAACATATTAGGTGTTTTTTAAATGGACTTTGATAACAGCTAAATTAAAGTGTTTTAAATGTAATTGACAGCTAAATTAAAGTGTTTTAAATGTAATTGACAGCTAAATTGCCCGTCAAATTTTAATAATCTTTGATGACACATATAAAAGAGTGGTTTCAAATGTAATTGACGGCTAGATTGCCCGTCAAATTTTATCCCTTATCCTATCAAGCTAAATTGCCCGTTAAATTTTATACCTTATCCTATCAAACAGAAACTTTGATGACAGAGATATAGAAGAGTTTTAAACGTAATTGACGGCTAAATCGTCCGTCAAATTCCGTCCCTTATCCCCACCTCCTTGTTTATAGCCCACGTTTGATGATGAACACCAGGCCATTTGTATATAAACGTGCATATCCACCCGTCCCTCCCGAATTTCTGTCCATCCAACCCAATATCCAATTCAAAGAGTTGCCGATTCCAAAGCATATTCTCCTCTTTATTAATATAAAATTCCTTTAAAACGCATCCTGATGTCAAAACCACTCTTAAAAAAATTAAGTATTGTTCTTCTGACGACATCTCGAACAGCAACGTGTTATATTAAATGTTTTTCCTGACTAACAGGGACTAAAATCTCTGCGAGTTAGATTCATCGGGATTGTTTCCTGTCATCTCCCCATCTACTTTCTAGCTACTTCATTTAATTTTTTCAGAAGATGTGATTCACAGTCAAGACCGAGTGCACCTATCATGTCTGCGATAATGGAGAATCAAAAATTTGGTGGAGGTTTGGACTGCTTGCTGCCTTGGTGAGAATACCAGGCACGCAAATTCTAGATAACTCTCAGGGCTAGCTAGCTACTCCATGGATAGGGATTTTCGAGGTTTTTTAAGCTGTGTGCATGGACTGTTTTGAGCTATCGGATTATAATCGTCTCAAATGAGAATTGACCTAAGGAGCTTTCTGGGTACTGTTTTCTTAGAATTCTCAAATGGATTGCTTCTGTATTTTGTAAATAACTCCAAAACCCATAAAACCCAAGCTCCAAAACCCACATCGATTTTCTGCCTGTAAGCGTTTTATGTTGTGATTTATTCAACATATCTGATATCCATGAATGTCTCAGGAAATATGAATGTGTTTTTTGGTTTCTGTGCATGTCTTGTCATATTTTGTTGATGGTCTGATATGCCTCCAGATTTGTGACTGTGGATATCCATCTTGTGAGCATGGATTTCCTATTGTTAATTTCTTAACCCTTCATCTGCTGTGTGTTTTAGAGGGAGGGTTGGGAAGGCATACAGGCGTTGGACATGGTTTTGATGTTTATGTAGAGTCTGTATCCATGAATGTCCAGGATTATGGGTATACATGAATCTGGTTGAAACTTAATAGCAATAATAATAATAATCTAATTTAAGGTCACGGCTATTATGATACCTCTTTCTTTTTTGTAGGACAAGGGACCCTCTGCGCAGGGATTTGACTACTAAAGTGTACATACCCTACCCTCTCTGGAGGTGTACATACTCTACTCTCTGTATTTGAATCTCTACCCTCTCTGGATTTGAACCTCACCTCCTAGGAGGAAATACACGTTCTTAATCATTAGGCCTACTCATGATTATTTCCTTGCATATCTTTTGTCACATATCCTTTGTCACGGATACCCCTCTGGATTTGAACCTTTGACCTCCTAAGAGGAAATACATGTTCTTAATCATTAGGCCCACTCATTATTTTCTTGCATATCCTTTGTCACTGATATGGCCATTCAGATTGGTCAGTAGGGTTTGTTCAACTGAATTGAAAGTTATGGTTTTATGAGTATGAGATTGATTTTGAACTAGCAAAGCTCCAGGCTGAAATGTAATTTTTTTGTTATTAGGCACCTGCATTCTAAATGTTTCCATTTTTGTCATAGCACTCTTATTGACTGGGTGCACTCTTGAAATCGCCATCCCCAAAAGGATCCAGCAAAGCCACTTTACAGGGGGATTAATTGTAAAGCAGTTTCAAAGAGGGGTTAACTGTAAAAGCCCATTGGTTGGCCCTGCAAGCCCTGAAGAGAGGACAGGGTAGGTGTAGGCACATTTGCTTTAGATGAGTATGTCAATGGGTATACCTCCTCCCAGTCCATGATGTTGGGATACTGAAATTGGTTTTGTTCTAATGTGCATGCTAAATGCAGTAATAGAACCCCAAAATAAATATGTCTAGGAGAACAGCCTTATTGTTGTTTTCTTTTTCACTTGTAGAAGACATTTCTTATTTGATTCTGCTGCATTTGAAGTAGGCCTATATCTGAGCATTGAGGCAAGAGGAGGAGAGGATGCTTACCCAACCAGCAGCAATTGGGCTTTCTGAACTTGAGACTCTAAGCGATGCTGTGGACCACAAGGACAATATGAGGAGAACAAATTACAATAAGTTGATACCGGATTTAGAGCTTACAAAAGATGGTCGTGTGAGAAAAATCGAAACATTCGGTGACTATGTTGGTGAGTTTATGCAGATATCATCTCCTAGCGATACCAAATCCTGCCTATTGTCAAGTATTTTTTACGATAGTAAGTGCTACAAAAGAAAATGAAAGTGGTTCTCAAAACTATTATCCATGTTACAGTGACACAATATACATTCTTCATGAGAAGATAAAAGTCTTATTTTCATTAAATTTATTTATTTATGGCTCTGTTGGGTAAATCTGTCTTCTTTAACATTTATGAAGACACAGCGGAAATGAATAAAGAACTGATACCAATGGTGCTGCTGCCACAGTTCGGCAACTGGGATTAAAGGAGTACAGCACATCTCATTGTCTCTCGAAGCTTGCAGATGATTACTTGAGGGTAAACAGGAGCAGTTCTGATGGGGGTCGGGAAAATACCTTTATGTGTCTTACCAGTCTACTCTCAGAGGACGAGATTGAGTCTCTCTATGTAGAAATTGTGAGAGAGTTTGAGGCTTGCATGCTAAGCTATTTTTCCTTTCATTGGGACCATTCTTCAGTTATTATTGATCAGGTAAATACTTTTTACCTGTCTCGGTCTCAGGAACAATAGTCGTTGTCCTTTATAACCTGAAATTGTGGTAAATAGGAGAAAAAATCCTGTTCTCTAAACTTACAAATAGCTAGAATTCTTGAATAATATATGCCATATGGTACACATCACTTCATATGTAATTAGATAGTTAATTTGTAATGAATAGTGATATTTATGAACTTTTCATGATTGCACTGTTAGGTTCTACAAGGAAATCCTCGACCAAAGAAGAAACTCAGGGATGCTGTACTGTCTGCTACAAGGTGAGTTTTGTTATCAGAAAACATGCACTTATCTGATTGTCTGAATATAGTTTATGTGGTAGAAAGCCTGAAATTCAATGCCTGATATACAACATATGAAATTGACCTCAACTTAGAACAGGAAACACCGTCTTGAAAGAGCAATGAAGACTCTGAGAATAAAGAATGTTTTTTCAACTCTAATGGGACAGCTGAAGGCCATTGGTAGCTACTCACACCCTTACGAGCCAAACAACATAGCTGTCCCAGCTAATGCCGATATGGGAAGTCCGGTGCTGCTTCTTGTTGGAGGTGGAATGGGGGCTGGCAAGAGTTCTGTTGTCAAAGACATAAAGAAATGGTAAAGCTCCTATATGCATTACATATTGATTGTATTCTTAAAGAAGTATCCCTAGATGAAACATTCAATTTAGGGAATAGCTGTGTTCTCTACAAGAGAGCTTGTTCACAATGTTAGTTATCATCAACATCATTTTAATGAAACTGAATTTTTGTACAGTCCATTTTGGTCGCATGCAGCAAAAAATGCAGTGCTAGTGGAGGCAGATGCATTTAAGGACACAGATTTAATATATCAAGCTTTGAGCTCTGATGCCTATAGAGAAATGTTGGCAACTGCAGAACTTGTGAGTATCAACTTGATAAATTGTTGCTGCAAAGATTATGTTTGTTGAAGGAGTGGGTATTGAGTTGAAAATTGTCAGCAAAGATTGTTTGTAACATAAACAAATCTGTACAAAATAGGTACACAAGGCTTCCACTGATGCAGCATCATCCCTCCTTGTGGCTGCCCTGAATGAAGGTCGAGATATCATATTTGATGGAACTATGTCATGGAAGTCATTTGTGCAGCAAACAATTGCAATGGTGCGAGATGTACACTGTAGACGTTATAGGATGGGTCCAGGATATCATGTAGACAGCAATGGCGTTGAGCATGAAAAGTACTGGGAAGCTGTTGAGGAGTCTGATTCAGTGTCCGATGGAGAGAGTCTTAAACAGGGCATGATAGAAGGTGCTTTGTCAGGAAAATCCAATGACACTAAAGAACCAGTGTTGGAAAGTGGACAGTCAAGAAAGCCATACAAAATAGAGCTGATTGGAGTCATCTGTGATGCACCTGTAGCTGTTGCCCGAGGAATGAGGTACACATTGTCTTGTCTTCCTTCTTAGTTGATATGCAAATATATATTACGAAGCAAGTCAATGAGAATTGATCCAGTGGCTTGGATCTTGTACTTGCCAACCAATAGTCATGATGGTCATTATTTAATACATGTTGATTTCACAACTAGAAGTACATAGGCCCTAATTTTATCACATGTACCCTATTTCTCTTGACTGCTTAATAGAGCTTAGCAAAATGTGGTTTACTTGTTTATTATGAAGGAACTCATTGAATCTTAGAGCTTTGGTTGGCTCTTGTTCGCTTCTTTAGGATAGAGTAACGAATTTACTCTTTGAGCTCTCCAAATCTAATAGCTTCATGCTGTTGCAGGAGAGCTATACTGACAAGACGAGCAGTTGATCTCAAAAAGCAATTGATTTCCCACAAAATGTTTGCAGATGCATTTTCCCATTATTGTGAACTTGTCGATCGGGTTAAGTTGTATTGTACAAATAAAATTGGCAATCCAGCAGAGGTATTTTCTGATTATTCTTTTATCCTTATACAAACAACTGGCAGAATCTTGGTTGCCATTATGTTTGAAGACTCCGTATTTTAGGATTTGCATCATATTAATCACAGACGAAATCTGCTATTAATCTCTTGAATAATTTCTTTTAGATAAATCTTACAAGAATGACAGCAAGAACACATTGTAAATTTGTCGTCACCTTTCATCTTTTGGAAGCCTCTGATGCAATTGTTGCCTTGAATTTTCAGTTGATAGGTCTAAAAGACTGGAATAGCAAACTGCAACTATATCCTGAAGGTATCAGTGTTTTGAGAAATCTCAGCCTCTTGAATCCAAATGCACGATCTGCTCTTGAACTCTATAATACACACGATGATGTGAATGAACTAGACCGGGGGTGGAAAGAGATTGTGCTCTCTCTTGAAAGATGTTCTCAGCAGCAAAACCTGCAAAGCAAGATACAGAGGGTTGAGTCTTTGCTCTCAGTGCAAAGAAGTGCAGGTGACTTCGATTACTTAAATTTTCTATCAGTCTTATTGAATCTAAACTAACAATAATTATAGTTTATTGTTTATAGAATACATGGCTTTTATGTGAAGTCAAACTGTATAGAGACCAATGACATTGAGAGTCCCCAGAACCATATAAACCTCACTTATTTTTCACTTAGTAAAACCAATCAAAGTGAGTACCTTGCCAAAGACCCTGGTTTGGTGTACTGGTGAAGGATCCATATCCATGAGTACGAGATTCAGAGTTCCATTCTTGCAGGACTATGTGCTTACCTTTTTGACGTTGGTATACCTTATGTCTTACATGTTTAATAGAACCAATGGAATGCCAGAGTCACATTTGACATATAGTTGTCATGCTCAGAAGTTGCATGCTAGCCATTAACAAATGACTAGATACAGGGGGGCTTGAATCTATTTGACAGAAGCTTCTTACATATTTACTAAAACCAATGGAATGTTGGAATCACATTTTACATATAGTTTTTATGCTCAGATGTTGCTTGCTAGCCATTAACAAATGACTGATAAATGGTTGGTTGAATATTGATGACAGAAGCTTCAACTTGCTCGGTCATTTCAGTCTAAGCCATTCAAACAGGTAGAGTACATTAATCCTCTTCCTTGATGTAATTTGAATGCCCTTTATTTAATTTTAACTTCCCAAAGTACTTGTCTGCTGATTGTTCTCATTGCTCAATCTGTCCTGCAATGCAAAACAGGAAAGACCGGTAGCCTCTGTTCAGAAACAGAAATGTTCCCACATTCTGCACCCATCTACAGAGACATTTTGGTACAAATATTTATGGGTTCCTAATGTATGCAGATCATTAGCTAGTTGTAATGTGTTTCCCTGCGGAGACCAACAAATGTCACATAATCGGATGTTGTAATTATAGGTCATATCTTATAAGGGTCGGTCTCTAGTCAGAGGATGCTAAGGCAGCTAAGGTGGCAGTGAATTGGCTAAGCTCCCTTGAAAACCTCAAGACTTGATAGGAGTGGGTTTAATTATTTTGACAGTGTATGGGAAATACCATCCACTGAATCAGCAGTTCGGTTGCGCCAAACTACTGGCAATCGATCTTCAGAGATAAACATTTTGGCCTTGGGATTTTGGTAGCCTATTGGCCGATTACAGTTCGCATAATGTGTGTGTACAATGATTATTTTATGCTCTCACGTTACGATAAAGACTGGAAGTCACAAAAATGCTGCAGATGTTTCATCCGTACAGAGATGCAAACCCACCATAACACCTAAAGGATTAGAAAATTTATAAGCTTGATAAAAAATGTTTACTTCATAAATTTAAAGAGAGTGATATTTGGCATTTATAATTCTATAAACACTAAAAACATCCTAAGCCATGCCACATGTTGAAAGTGTAGGTGGGGAGAACCAACCAGTTATGTTTGAGCTCTTATTTTTTTTTAAAGTTTGTTTGCTTCTAATTGTGTAAGATTTATATTTATATATATATATTATATTTGAAAGTGTGAGAACCAAGGAGTTATGTTTGAGTTCTTATTATTGTATTGAGGTAGGCAAATTTTATTAATAATAATAGAACATCCCAAGAAGAACACCCTAAGAAGTAGATTAATTTAAATGGCATATCCAAGGATAACACAATGATATATATATAACATGTTGAAAGTGTGTCAAAACCAAGGAGTTATGTTTGAGTTCTTATTATTCATCAAACTATATATATATAGTTGTATTGAGGTAGTCAAATTTCAGTCGTGTAATTACGTATAATAAAGTAACTAGATAGATAAGAAAGAGGGTCCACTCTGACTCGGCCCCGGGTCGCCTCTGCATGCAGTTAGACACTCGACTGATAAGATGTTGAAAGTGTGTCAAAACCAAGTAGTTATGTTTGAGTTCTTATTATTCATCAAACTATGTATATATAGTTGTATTGAGGTAGTCAAATTTTATTTCAAGGATAACACAATGATATATATATATATATATATATATATATATATATATATATAAAACATGTTGAAAGTGTCAGAACCAAGGAGTTATGTTTGAGTTTTTATTATTCATCAAATTATATATAGTTGTATTGAGGTAGTCAAATTTTATTAATAATAAAACATCCCAAGAAGTAGATTAATTTAAATGGCATATCCAAGGATAACACAATGATTATGTTCACTTAGGGCATACCTTACATGGATTTGAATTAGTGATTAGCAAACAGTGGCCCCTCACCAATTGATTTATTATTGGGGTCCATGGGATGTATTTTTGAATTAGTGATTAACAAACAATGGCCCCTCACCAATTGATTTATTATTGGGGTCCATGGGATGTATTATATGCATATGTATAATTGGGTTCAAAATGTAAAAAGATATAGGGATTCAATTGATTTCTCTAATTAATTTATCTTGAAAAGAGAAGGGGCCAAGTAACAAAATTTGATGACCATTTGTGTGTAGAATACTATTATGTTTAAATTTAAAGGAATCAATAATGACAATAATGACATGTTATTGAAGGAGGTATTGTCAATGTTGAGTTGATTTTAATAAGAACTCGCAAGAAACTAGTTGGATATTTTGCTTCCAAATAATTTTTTATATATATTGCTAGATTGACAACAAAGGAAGCTTTGAAATGTTTTCATACATTAATTAAATGTCTTTCAAATATGCATCTATAGATTGATTTTTGAATAACCTAAAAAATTCAAAGCTAATAGTTTACCAAAAAAATAATGAAACTCCCAATGAGAAATGTGCAAGTCCAAAACCATTGTCTCCCAAACTACAAGCTTGAATAGTAAATTACTAGTTATTTATGCAAACAAGGATCAAGATGTCTTGACCCATAAACAACCCCAAAAGAAACGTGAGTTGTGGTGTCCCATTATTAAAAACACAAGTATAGTATGTCAACTTTGGTTGACTAAACATTCTCTTACCTTTTACTACATGTTACAAGTATTTTACATATTCCAAATCATGTTGCACCTATTAGAAGTGTCATTCTTGAGTAACAATAGGGATTCTAAATGTGTAGCATTATAATGCAAAACAATGTATTTTGATGCAATTTTAGCATATAAGTGTCATTCTTAGGTAATAGGGAATGACCCTTCCCTATTACAGTTATGCTCTCAAAAAATGAACAATGTATTTTGATACAATTGTAACCCTTCCATTTTACATTTTATCTAAAATAAATGACACAACATGTTATGCATGGTAAAATGTGATATGAACTTTAAAATTAAGCCAAAGGCAATTTAATGAGTAAATGATAGTAAGAACATTTTTTTGACATATATACAATAAAATAAAGCTTGATAATTCATTATCCAAATATCTATACTAAATCTATACTTTAAGTCATGCTCTTTCCAAACAAAACTTAGCAAGATGGGGGCTTATCCATGATAGAATGTGATATGACTTTTAAAATTAAGCCAAATACTAAAAGTCATTCTCTTTCCAAACAAAACTTAGCAAGATGGGGGCTTATCCATGATAGAATGTGATATGACCTTTAAAATTAAGCCAAAGGCAATTTGATGGGTAAATGATAGTAAGAACATATTTTTGGCATATATACAATAAAATAAAGCTTGATAATTCATTATCCAAATATCTATACTAGATCTATATTTTAAGTGATGTTTTTTCTAAACAAAACTTAGAAAGGTGGGGAACTGTCGATTTAAACATTAATTATCATTTTTAATTAGAGAACCAAATGGATGATGATAACAATCCATAATAGTTGGCAAATCTCATCCCCTCTCAACTTTAAATGCTTGTAGATTTATTAAGATTCCAAAATTGTGGGTGAACTTGGAACTTTCAGTTTTATAAGACAACAATATTATCTCAAGAGTGAGTCTTTTAAGTGCTTGATGTAGGTTAATACAATTATCCACTTAATGAGAGCTCTACAAAGTTCTCCTTTTTTTTTGTCATATTTTTTATCTCGTTTTGAAAAGTTGTGCTACTAGTAGCAACCCTTCTCCCTTTTTAGGTTGATTTTTGATATTTTAAATTTTCTTATCCATAATGTATTCACATTATTTTTTTAAATGCTTATTTTTTCATCTATTTTCAAATTGTTCTAATTTTTTTTTTCAATGATGTTTTTTTCATCTATTTTCA
The DNA here is from genome assembly GCA_032191745.1 of Picea mariana. Lineage (NCBI taxonomy): Eukaryota > Viridiplantae > Streptophyta > Pinopsida > Pinales > Pinaceae > Picea > Picea mariana. The sequence goes on along the minus strand of JASDQU010102598.1, from coordinate 218,082 downwards.
ATTTTTTCTAAATTTTTTTTAACCAACATTGTTTTTAATCATTTTTCTATGCTTCTTTCAATGTTAAAAATGTTGTATACCATTTACTTTTTTGAAATTAAGATTTTTCATATAATTGTGTCTGGTTCCATATTTTTTAAATATAGTGGAAAATATTATTTTAATACATTGTTTACCTTTACTTCAATACATAGAAAATAATTGTACTTAAATAACACTATTTTTAAATATTTAACAAAAAAATTACATTTTAAAGCCATATATAATAAAAATCTATATATTTTGGTACCTGTCTATTTAAACTAACATATCAAATAAAACATTTTTATGGACATAATTGAACCAAAAAAAAAATCTATTTTAAAATAATTAACAAAATTTTCCATATTTTTATACATTTGAAGTGAAAAAATAACAACATTTAATGTCATTTTTCTTAGTATAGTGATTCACATACAAATAAAAGTAAAAAAAATATATATATATTCATTATAAAACAACAATAGATACATATTCATTCTTATTTTAAAATTTGAAAGTCAAAACATTACTCATAAAAAATTTGCAAAATTGAAATCGTTTTCAAGGGAATCTTAAAATCAACAATAACATATATCACAAATTCATCATTCTCAACAGACACGTTATCATCTTCTTGGACATCATTTTGTGCTTCCATTGTGTCATTTTGATCTTCCATTGGGTCTTTGATGTAACACCCTGTTTCCCCCAGTCTGTAAAAATAACTATACTGGCCAAGAACTGTGGTAAACTAAAAAATGTGAATGTGTGATGTGAATGGACCTTGTGGAAAAGGTCGATGAATGTAAATAATATATATATATATGTGTGTGTGTGTGTGTGTGTGTGTGTTGTAGGATTGTTGAGAGGGGAAGGTGCTGAAAAAGAGACCACGATGGCTGAAGAAAGGTGGTGGAAGGCACTTGGAAAGGTGGTGTTAACTTCCGCCGAAACCAATACCGTATTTGGACTTCACTGGCCCGGAGAACTAAGAGCGGCTCGTTGGCCCCGAATTAAATTACTCGTCAGGATTGGTAGGTAAAGGGCTCCTCATGAGTAATGAGGGATGGGGGTGAACCGCCCATCCGTAGAGTCCTCAGACCTGACCACTGCGAGGAAAGTCGTGCCACACGCAACCTCGCCGAACAGAGAAAAGGCAGGAAGTGTGGGCGATCAAGGGGAGACGCGAGGGAAAGAGGAAGAGAACTCTGGAAAAACACAGAGTGAGTGACAGTGGAGAAGAAGGATAGTAACCTTCGTTCTCAGTGACTGGCAAACGGAGACGCAGTCTCGCAGCATCGTGGTCTCAACTCAGGGGTGGCTAGTGGTAAATCCGTTGGGAGTCGCTAAGCCTACGGTTGGGTGGAAACAAGCACCCCTCTCAGTAGTTGCAATCACACCTGGTGTTATTTTTTATAAGTGTTTTATATCCTGTATCTTGAAGTTTATATGCTGATATATATGTTTATAGTCTGTGCAATTTATGAATGGTTTGAGCATAAGACTATCTGTGTGGTGTTTTGACCAGAAATGGTAGTTGCATGCTTATAATGGAAAGACCACATATGGCTTGTGTTTTTACGAATTGCTATTTATACACATATTGAATTAATTCAGACTTCAAGTCTGTTCTCGGGAAACCTATACCCTTATCTATCTCAGGTAATACCTTGGATAGATCTCTCCATAGAGACACCCTTCTTAGAAAGCTCACCAAGAACCTCGAAAAAGGATTTGAAGGCGCAAGTCTTAGTAACCATGTACGAGGAAGAATGATCCTCTTGAAATCCCGAAATAACAACGAAGGAATACTGTGTTCGCTTCGCAAGAGTCGTCAAGGAGGCATTCAACGGTTGGAATTTTCCGTGGAGAATTCGCGAAGTCCCGAAAGTCGTCAGATCTTGCAGGGGAGTTACGGTAAGCCTATTTTCAAGTTTTAAGTTCGGGAGAAATCAGACTGTAGGATCTGGGTCGACAAGGACAATTGGATCACTCGCGAAATCTCATTTCATGGATTCGCGAGTTGAAGGGTTAAAACCCTTGCTCAAGATTTGCGAGGTCGTGAAAGGCGAAGTCCCAAAGGGGCAAAAGAATCTGAGTCGTCCGTCTGCGGGAGGACGCATGTCGCGAAATCATTCATTTTGGAGATTCGGGCACCAGGATTCACCGAGGCGAGCATATTGACTTCGCGAGTAGCGAAGTCTCGAGAAAATCTGAGTCATTCGTCTGAGAGCGGATGCGTGTCGCGAGATCGCCCATATCGGGGATTAGGACATCAGGAGTCATAGAGGGAAGTTTTTCGACTTCGCGAGCGGCGAAGTCGCGAGAGGATCAAGACCGTCCATCTGGGAAGGATAGGTGGCAGAGATCAAGGAATCTCGCAAACTCGGAGGTTCGCAAGGTAAGAGTCCAAAGGTTGGGTGCTCCAAGTCGCGAGTGGCAAAGTCGCGAGGAGCGGAGACAACCATTGGATCCAGAGAACGGGAGGACCGTTGGATCAGGAACCCCATCGCCTATCGCGCGTTCGGGGGTTCGGAGGTTGAAAGGAGTCGTTTTCGACTTCATGAGTAGCGAAGTGCCGAGAGCTGGGCACGAGAGAACACGTGGCAGAACTTTAAGGTGGGGCCCGCGTGATTGACAAGTGGACACGCGTCGCCTAGAGAAGGGAGTCAATGTTCCGTTGACTTCTCGCGTCTCGAGGATTCGTGGGATAAGAGCATGAGAGTTCAACCCTTTGACTTGCGAAGTCGCGAGTAGCGAGAACGCGAGAGGGAAAATAAATATCGCTTCTCGAGGGTTCGTGAAGGGAAGGTGCCAAGATTTGACGCTACAACTCGCGAAGTGGTGAGTTGCGAGAAGTGCGAAAGGAAGGTCAACCTTCTCTGACTTTCAAGTCTCGGAGGATCGCACAAGGAAGGAACGAGAGTTCAACCTTTGAACTCACGAAGTGGCGAGTAGCGAGAGGAGCTAGCGTTAAGCTTAGCTGGTGGTCACGCGTGGAGGGCGCTGACAGAGGAGAGCTATACCCATTTCATGATCTCGGGTATCGCAAGATTGGAAAAGAAGAGTCGGGAGTTTCGACTCACGAACTCGCGAGATCGCGAGTTGCGACAAGCGCCTTTGGGAATAGGCCTTGGTCATAGCGCTGTGGTCGCTCGGAGAGGGTGGAGCTCGCGCCTAGTGTTGTTCGCACAGGGGAGCTTCCGAAAGGACCTGTGGATCGATTGGAAGAAGATTCCAGCTAGGAATCAAAAGAAGTCGTTTCGGCTCATAAAAGAAACTGATCGATCCTTAAGATCGGGAGGTTGCGCAGAGACTCTGTCGAGGCAGAGGTGGCATCTGCAACCTATGCTAAGCCCCGTAGGGTTTCAGGGATTCTATCCCTCGAGAAAAGGCGAAAATTTCATTATGCCAGAGTGGGTGTGTGACAAATTGGTATCAGAGCATGGTTACAACACTCGGCTTGCTTGGGCTCATAAACGAGTTTCGCAGAAGCTTCGTTCGGAACACTCTTAAAAAAAAAGGAGTAACCCCATGTCTTAACCTCCCTAATCAAAAGACGAAGTTAAGAATGACAAACCCCTATTGTGTGTGTACATGTGAAAATATGAATTATGTACTGGCTATAAATAAATATAAATATTGACTAACAACCAGCGTTTTTCCTTTTGCACACAAGCGGAATATCAACCGTGGGAAATTATCAACGCATAGTATGGTAACTCACCAAGAAGTGAGAGAAGGCTCTCACAATAGAGACGAAGAGTTTGACGAAAGAAGGGCAGTAGGGACCCCTCCAGATCTAGCCGAGATTGTGAGGAGTCTCATGGTCGAATTACAAAGCTGCAAGGTTGACAATGAAAGGATGATGAAAGAACAAGAAAAGCAAACAGAAATTAACGCAGTTCTACTACAGAGTTTATCCAATCTACAAAGACAAATGCAGCACGAACCTGAAACTCAGAAACATGGTCATATCAGTGGTCACACTGAGAGGAGCACCTCGAAAAAGGTCCACCCCAGAGGTAAAGGACAAGCGTCGGATGATTCCTCTGAGAAGGAAGCTGGCGATTCAGAGGGCTCTTCTAGCAACAGAACCAGTTCCTATTCCCGAAAGAAACACAAGAAGCAAAAGTCTTCCAAAGGTCATAAATCCGAAGAATTCAGAAAAGCCAAACCACCCTCCTTCGACGGTGAAATAAAGAAGGGAGAGGAAGCAAGGGCCTGGCTGCTTGGACTAAAGAAGTATTTCAGAGTCCATGACTTTTCAGAAAATATGAAGGCCCGAGTGGCCACCTTCAACTTGAACGGAAAGGCTTCCATGTAGTGGGAAGACCTTAAGAATGTGAAAGGGGTTCGCGAAGAGGCCCTGTCTTGGGAACGGTTTGAGAAATACTTTCGAAAGAAGTATCTGTCGAAAAAATATTTCGACGAAAAGTCTAAAGAGTTTTATGAACTCAAACTGGGACAACTCACTATAGAAGAATATGTCAACAAATTCCTCGATTTGTTGAGGTATGTACCCTATATAAAAGCAGAAAAGGCAAAGGTGCAACGCTTCATCAGTGGACTACCTAAGGACTATTGGAATAGAATTGAATTTGATGAGCCAAAAACTCTAGAAGGTGCTATTCGAAAGACAACCTATTGTCATGAACAGTTTGGGCATCAAGCAGAACCTTGCGAAGGATGGAAACAGAAGAATAGTTCAAGATTTCAAAAAAGGGGAATTAAATCCCCAAGATTTAAGAACTTTAAGAAGAACCCAAGAATGAGCTTCTCAACCCGGAGTATGCACCAGCAGAATTTTCCCTCCTTGAGCGGAAATAAAACTGCTGGACCCATATCAGTGAAGAATGATAACCCAAAGAGAGAACCTTTGAAATGCTAGGGTTGCGGGGAAGAACATCTATTGAGAGACTCTCCACACCGACAACGGAATAGTCGGAGGATTTATAACATCCAAGAAGCTACTACCGTCAATGATGTGGCCAGGAGTGAGCCACAAATTTATGCAGCCTTGGATAATAACCAAGCCGACCACCAAGCTTCAGTAGTGGAAATAGAAGGTATGATTTCCAACCATCTAGTGTCTATTTTAATTGACCCTGGTTCAAATTTGAGTTATAAAGCCCCTAAAGCTGTTGATAAGTGTAAACTACAGCCACAAAAACATACCAAGCCATGGTTGGTACAGTTAGCCATTGGCACCAAAATAAGAGTAGCATAGGTTATACCAGCGTGCCCATTGATGTTGGGTAGGTTCCCCACCCAAACAACCCTTAACTTATTACCCCTGGGATCGTATGATCTGCTGATTGGTATGGACTGGCTAGCCACCCATAAAGCCAGATTGGACTGTTACCACAAAACCTTAGAATGTGTAAGTAAAGAAGGGAAAAAGATAACCCTTCAAGGGATCCAAAAACTTGTCTCGGTGAGACAAATATCAGCTTTGCAGATGAGAAAGTACTGCCGAAAGGGATGTCCCCTATATGTAATACAGGTGTTGAAAACAATCGAAGGTGACAAACCAAGCCTTGACGATCACCCTATCCTGAGAGAATACAGAGATGTGTTTCCGGAAGAGGTACCGGGTTTACCTCCGAGAAGGGACATAGACTTCTTGATAGAACTTGCATTGGGAGCGGTGCCGGTGTCTAGGACACCCTACCGGATGAGTACACCCGAGTTAGTTGAACTCAAGTTGCAATTAAAAGAAATGATGGATAAGGGCTATATTCGGCCTAGCGTGTCTCCATGGGGAGCACCAGTCCTGTTCATGAAAAAGAAGGATGGTACCCTTAGACTGTGTATAGATTATAGGCAACTCAATAAGGTAACTATAAAGAACAAGTACCCCTTGCCCAGGATCGATGACCTGTTCGATCAATTGGGGGGTGCGTCTATTTTTTCAAAGATTGATTTGAGGTCGGGATACCATCAAGTCCGAATCAAGGGTGAAGACATCCATAAAACTGCCTTCCGAACGAGGTATGGTCACTATGAGTTTGTGGTAGTGCCATTTGGGTTGACCAATGCCCCTACCACTTTTATGTGCTTGATGAACAATGTACTCAACAAATTCCTAGACAAAATTGTGCTTGTTTTTATTGACGATATATTAATTTACTCCAAGAATAGAAAAGAGCATGAAGAGCATCTTAGACTTGTGCTGCAAGTGCTAAGAGAACATCATCTCTATGCCAAATTCAACAAATGTGAATTCTTCCAGAAGCAAAAACATTACTTAGGCCATGTTCTCTCCGAAGAAGGAGTAGCGGTAGACCCTGACAAAATCAGGTCTATCATGGAATGGCCTACCCCAAAGGATGTTTCAGACATCAGATCCTTTATGGGACTAGCAGGATACTATAGGAGATTTATAAAATGATTTTCCAAGATTGATTGTCCAATCATTGCCCTCCAGAAGAAGGGGACAAAATTTCTATGGACACAGAAATGTGAAGAAAGATTTCAAACCCTGAAACATCTATTGACCCATGCACCTGTGTTGAAGATCGCCAATCCCGAAGCCAACTTCCTCGTGTGCACAGATGCCTGTAAGGAAGGGCTCGGAGGAGTCCTTATGCAGGGAGGAAGTGTGATCTGCTATGAATCCCAAAAATTGAACGAGCATGAAGTCAACTATGTGACCCATGATTTAGAGCTGGCTGCCATAGTGCATGCCTTGAAAATGTGGAGGCATTACCTCCTGGGAAGAAAATTTGTACTTATGACAGATCACTGTGGATTGCGATACCTGTTTGATTAACCAAAGTTCAATGCTAGACAAGCTAGATGGATGGCCCTCCTTAGCGAGTTTGATTTCGAGATCAAACACATTAAAGGAAAGGAAAATAGGGTGGTCGATGCCCTTAGCAGAAGTATGAAAACAATTCACCTGGCAGCGGTGAGCACCTGCGAGACAGATGTCAAAGAAAAAATCAGAAATGTACAAAAGACAGATCCATTTGTCCAGACCGTGACCATGTACCTACAGCGAGAACCCGCCGGAGCAAAATATGAAGGCTACCAGATGACCGAAGGAGGTCTGCTCACTTACATAAGCAGATTTTATATTCCAAATTGTGACGACTTGAAGAGGTTCATACTGGATGAACTACATAAAAGACCCTATTCAGGTCATCCAGGATACCAGAAGATGATCACAGCCACTAGGAGACAATTCTATTGGTCTGGAATGAAGAAAGACATAGCCAAGTACTTGGCCAAATGCATAGAGTGCCAACAAGTTAAAGCAAAACACCGACACCCAGCAGGATTATTACAACCTCTACCAATCCCAGAATGGAAATGGGAAACCATCTCCATGGATTTCATCACTGGATTACCAACTTCAAACAAACAGAATGATTCCATTATGGTGGTGGTGGATAAATTGAGCAAGTCTTCTCACTTCATCCCCGTCAAGTCAACTTGCAAGGCAATAGACATCGCCTAGGTATTCATGAAGGAGATATTCAGACTGCATGGCATGCCGAAAGAGATCGTGTCTGACAGAGACACGAAATTTACTTCTAACTTTTGGAAATCACTAATGGTTGGCTTAGAGACCAAATTGTTGTTTAGCACCGCCTATCACCCTCAAACCGACGAACAAATAGAACGAGTGAACCAAATACTTGAAGACATGCTAAGAATGCATGTAATGCATCAACCCAAGAAGTGGGAAGACTACCTGCCACTGGTAGAATTCACCTACAACAACGGCTACCAAACATCCTTAAACATGAGTCCCTTCGAAGCCCTCTATGGTAGACCGTGTAACACTCCAGTCAGCTGGAGTAATCTCCTAAACAGGATTTCTTTTGGACCCGACATGTTGAAAGAAATGGAACAGTAGGTGACTCAGATAAAACAAAACCTGAAGGTTGCCCAAAACCGACAGAAAAGTTATGCCGACCAAAAGAGAACTCCAAGAGAGTTCAAAACGAGAGACCATGTATATCTCAGAGTTAGACCCCAGAAGAGTTCTCTGAAAATGGAAGCTTGTGCCAAGTTGGCACCTCATTATTGTGGACCCTTTGAGGTTCTAGATAGAGTGGGACCTGTAGCCTATAGGGCAACACTTCCTCCCACAGTCAAAGCACATAATGTTTTCCATGTTTCATTATTGAAGAAATATGTACATGATGTTAATCATATAATTGACTGGTCTGTGATCCAGGTGGAACCAGAGGGAGAATTTCTACCAGAACCCCAATGCATACTAGATAGAAAGGAAATCCTGCTCCAGAACCGAACCATTGCACAGGTCAAGGTGCAGTGGAGACATTTTGGCCCAGATGAGGCTACATGGAAAATGGAGGATGCCATGAGACAGACATATCCGATTTTGTTTACTTCTGTACATGCATGTCATGTTGATAGATAAGAACATCGAGGATGATGTTCCTTTAAGGGGGAGGGAATTGTAACACCCTGTTTCCCCTAGTCTGTAAAAATAACTATACTGGCCAAGAACTGTGGCAAACTAAAAAATGTGAATGTGTGATGTGAATGGACCTTGTGGAAAAGGTCGATGAATGTAAATAATAATAATATATATATATGTGTGTGTGTGTGTGTGTATTGTAGGACTGCTGAGAGGGGAAGGTGTTGAAAAAGAGACCACGATAGCTGAAGAAAGGTGGTGAAAGGCACCTGGAAAGATGGCGTTAACTTCCGCCGAAACCAATACCGTATTTGGACTTCACTGGCCCGGAGAACCAAGAGCGGCTCGTTGGCCCCGAATTAAATTACTCGTCAGAATTGGTAGGTAAAGGGCTCCTCATGAGTAATGAGGGATGGGGGTGAACCGCCCATCCGTAGAGTCCTCAGACCTGACCACTGCGAGGAAATTCGTGCCACACGCAACCTCACCGAACAGAGAAAAGGCAGGAAGTGTGGGCGATCAAGGGGAGACGCGAGGGAAAGAGGAAGAGAACTCTGGAAAAACACAGAGTGAGTGACAACAGAGAAGAAGGAGAGTAACCTTCGTTCTCGGTCACTGGCAAACGGAGATGCAGTCTCGCAACATCGTGGTCTCATCTCGGGGGTGGCTAGTGGTAAATCCGTTGGGAGTCGCTGAGCCTACGGTTGGGTGGAAACGAGCACCCCTCTCAGTAGTTGCAATCACACCTGGTGTTATTTTTGATAAGTGTTTTATATCTTGTATCTTGAAGTTTATACGCTGATATATATGTTCATAGTCTGTGCAATTTATGAATGGTTTGAGCATAAGACTGTATGTGTGGTGTTTTGACCAGAAATGGTAGTTGCATGCTTATAATGGAAAGACCACGTATGGCTTGTGTTTTTACGGATTGCTATTTATACACATATTGAATTAATTCAGATTTCAAGTTTGTTCTCGGAAAACCTATACCCTTATCCGTCTCAGGTAATACCCTGGATAGATCTCCCCATAGAGACACCCTTCTTAGAAATCTCACCAAGAACTTGGAAAAAGGATTTGAAGGCGCAAGTCTTAGTAACCCCGTACGAGGAAGAATGATCCTCTTGAAATCCCAAAATAGCAGCGAAGGAATACTGTGTTCGCTTCGCAAGAGTCGTCAAGGAGGCATTGGATGGTCGAAATTCTCCGTGGAGAATTCACAAAGTCCCGAGAGCCGTCAGATCTTGCAAAGGAGCAGGGGAGTTATGGTAAGCCTATTTTCAAGTTTTAAGTTCGGGAGAAATCGAACTGTAGGATCTGGGTCGACAAGGACCATTGTATCACTCGCGAAATCTCATTTCATGGATTCACGAGTTGAAGGGTTAAAACCCTTGCCTCAGGATTTGCGAGGTTGCGAAAGGCGAAGTCTTGAAGGGGCGAAAGAATCTGAGCTGTCCATTTGCAAAAGGACACGTGTCACAGAATCATCCATTTCGGAGATTCGGGCACCGGGACTCACAGAGGCAAGCATCTTGACTTCGCGAGTAGCGAAGTCTCGAGGAAATATGAGCCGTTCGTCTGAGAGCAGACGCGTGTCACGAGATCGCCCATATCGGGGATTCGGACATCAGGGGTCATAGAGGGAAGTCTTTCGACTTCGCGAGCGATGAAGTAGCGAGAGGATCAGGACCGTCCATCTGGGGAGGACAGGTGGCAGAGATCAAGGAATCTCGTGAACTCGGAGGTTCGCAAGGTAAGAGCCCAAAGGTTAGGTGCTCCAAGTCGCGAGTGGCGAAGTCGCGAGGAGCGGAGACAGTCGTTGGATCCAGAGAACGGGAGGATCGTTGGATTAGGAACCCCATCGCCTATTGCGCATTCGGGGGTTCGAAGGTTGAAAGGAGTCGTTTTCGACTTCACGAGTAGCGAAGTTCCGAGAGCCGGGCACGAGAGAACAAGTGGCAGAACTTTAAGGTGGGTCCTGCGTGATTGACAGGTGGACACGCGTCACCTGGAGAAGGGAGTCAATGCTTCGTTGACTTCTCGCGTCTCGGGGATTCACGGGATAAGAGCATGAGAGCTCAACCCTTTGACTTCCGAAGTTGCGAGTAGCGAGAACGCGAGAGAGAAAATAAATATCGCTTCTCGGGGGTTCGTGAAGGGAAGGTGCCAAAATTTGACGCTACAACTCGCGAAGTGGCGAGTTGCGAGAAGTGAGAAAGGAAGGTCAACGTTCACTGACTTTCAAGTCTCGGAGGATCGCACAAGGAAGGAACGAGAGTTCAACCTTTGAACTCACGAAGTGGCGAGTAGCGAGAGGAGCTAGCGTTAAGCTTAGCCAGTGGTCACGCGTGGAGGGCACTGACAGAGGAGAGCTATACCCATTTCGTGATCTCAGGTATCGCGAGATTGGAAAAGAAGAGTCGGGAGTTTCGACTCGCGAACTCGCAAGATTGCGAGTTGCGATAAGCGCCTTCAGGAATAGGCCTTGGTCATAGCACTGTGGTCGCTCGGAGAGGGTGGAGCTCGCGCCTAGTGCTGTTTGCACAGGGGAGCCTCTGAAAGGACCTGTGGATCGATTGGAAGGAGATTCCAGTTGGGAATCAAAAGAAGCCATTTCGGCTCATAAAAGAAACTGATCGATCCTTAAAATCGGGAGGTTGCGTAGAGACTCTGTCGAGGAAGAGGTGGCGTTTGTAGCCTGTGCTAAGCCCCGTAGGGTTTCGGGGATTCTGTCCCTCGAGAGAAGACGAAAAATTCATTATGCCAGAGTGGGTGTGTGCCATTTGATATCTGTAAGTTCTCCAAAGTTATCATTTCCAATCAATCCTCATAATGGTACTTGAGGTTCCTTTGACATTTTTGTCACCTTTGATTCATTAAAATCTCATTTCCTCAATCCAACTTCTTGCATTTCATCTGGAAGAGTTGGAATAACATTAATTCTTTGCGGAATAAAACCGCACTGTAGTGGGTCACTTTCAATGGCTATGCAATTTTTTCCTTTCTATAAGCAACACACTAGTGTTATACCTAATTACCAAATACAAAATAAATAATTAAGTTAAATCATGTAAAACGACATAAATTAAAAATAATAAAGATTGAAGTATGATTTCATAATTGTTAGATCATAATTCTTACCTGAACCCAAGAACAAATCCAAAACCCAATCTCCTTCATTTGAAAATGTACCTATAAGATAATTAATTAATGTTTGTGGGTTTTTATAAATGTTAATCATCTCTCATTTCAAATCATTTTTCTCATATGTTATTTTTCTACCCACAACATTGTAAACAAATAAATTACTAGGCCTCCCTCCATCATTTACATTGACAAGAATAGAATTATAAGAATCATCTTTTGTCCAGGTTGCAAGATGTATACTCTCAATATTACATGTAAATGGTTCTCTATTGGAGCTTTGAATATTAGGCTTGTGCATGCAACATAAACAAGTGAAAATTCAATTAATTGTGAATTAATAAAATTGATTTATAATCTTAATCACTAAACATGTACATTTTCAATATCTTACCAAATAAGTTGCATCATTGTCTTTTCTTTTCCCTTGAATCTTGATTGTATTGATACTTGTTGTGTGTCTGAATGAAAAACCAGAAATCTCCAAAATGGTGATGTTGTGACTTATGTAAATTCCATAACCACTTTATTGAAAGTTTGGTAAGTATAAGACTCAGTATCATATTCAACGTTTTGGATATTATAACCATGAGGGATATCCACAATAATTATGAAGTATTCTTTTTTAGGAACAATATTTGCAATTTGTTCTCAATCACCTAATATCACTTTATATTGAACAGTGTCAAGCTCACTCCAAATGTAGTGATCAAGGGTCTCATCAAGTTCAATAGTTCGCACTCGTCTCCTTTTTTCTCTTTCAAACTTGGTTTTTTAAATAAAACTTTTGAAGGTTTCATGTACTCCATCTGCATTCTTCTTTGACATCTTTAATGAAACAAACAAACATATAGTTATATATCTATAAATAATAAAATAGAAATAAATTAATATAAAAACGAATAATATGAATGTAATAAATCATTATACTTTTTTGAATGTAACAAAAAATTGTTTCAATATTGTTGTAGAGCTTGAATTTGGATAGTTGAGCTTAACATCATTTCAACTCTCTTAATTCAACCTATTCACCATTTCCTCTTGTATTCTCATATACACTTTCTGACTAAATTAAATAAATAAATAATGTTATAATGATATATATAATAAAATACTTAGAACATTGATATGTTAAACTGAAAAAATTAATTTTTTTGTACTAACCTAAATAAACATAACTCAACAAACTTACTTTTTAAATTCATCACACATTTCTTCCATTGACAATTCACCTGACTTTACATGTGATAATATAGTTATGATAAGTTCATCGTATTTCACTCCTTGTATCGTTCTCCATTGTGTTATAGTCATATCTTCTAGCCGATTCTTGATTTCAGAATTTGTATTATTTGTGCTACATATTAGGGGTTTAACTTTCTTAACTCTTTGTTTTTTTATACCAATATTTTCTCATAGGCTGAAGATCTCATCTATCAAATCTCATATATGTCCAGTTCTAAATCTCAATTGAAAATAACTATCCACAACTATGAATACATCACTTCCTTTGCGATTTTTTTCTTTTGCATTTTCATCATCAATTGGGAAGTCTATTTCCATACAACATTGCTTCGGAAACTTCACATCAACATTTGATCTCTCCCCACGACATATTTCAAAAAACTCATTATGAATAAATCTCACTCTTCGGATGAAAATGTCATGGACATCATGTACTCATTATTAGTGTTATGATCCCATGCCAATAACTTTTCTTATGAATCTGATAATCCAGCATAAATTATGCATTTGAGTGTCTCAAAAAAAGGGTCATTAGGATATTTTTGCATCAATTCTCTTCTAGTCTCTGTAGATTGATTTCCTCCAATCACATAATATTTGTAGTCAAAATATTTTGATCTATCAAATTCATCCCTGCTAGGAACTTCTATTGGGTCAACAAGAACTATGTAGTCAACCACATGTGCATAAGGATTGTACCTAATCAACGATTTCAAATTGTGAATATGCAAGTGATGCGGTTTTATAATTTGATATTTTTATTTCCCTTCTGTGGGTTTATAAAGCTACTTCACATTCAACTGAAATGTATGGCCTTCATCAACTAATTTCTTCGTCTTCAATCTATTTCGAATGGCATTTTGTGTTGTTTTCATAATACCATCCTCCAGGTCAACACCTGGTGTTATTATTTCTCTGCTACTTTTAGGACTTTCATTATAATATTTAGAGCTAACGATGGTTTCTTCATCATCAAAAACATTTTCTCTCTTCCTCCTACAATTTTTAAACGAGTTTTATCTAAATCAACGATTTCTTCATAATCAATAGGAATGAAATCATCTTGAGCCATTGTTCTTTTGTGTTTCTCTTGTTTATTCTTTTTGTAAGAATGAGTGATAACCTGATTGAGACTAATCTCAACAAAATCTTTATTTGGAGTTTCTTCATCTTCAAATGTAACCTTTTTAGGATTTCTAGAATGAGAACTTTTATTTCTTCTTTCATGTTCTTATCTGTCTACTCTTGCAGTTTCAACCTCTGTTACTTTTTGTTTATTTTTCCTTCCTTCTTATGCCTTATCGATATGAAGGACATTGATGACTTCCATGCTATTTTTCTCTGTAGAGTAAATCCCCATTAACATATGTGAAAGTTGTTCAACAAAATGCTATAAAAATAAAATATAACATTTTCGTTTTAAATAAAATTAAAAAATTAACATGATACTAAAAATAAGACATGATACAAAAATAAAAATAAACAAACTTACATTGTCTTTCTCAATGTCTTCAACGATAGATGCACATAATTCTGTAAAACATTCATCCCTGTTATAATTGTTCAATTTCAAACAATATCTAATCTTAATATAATTTTTGACTTGTTTCACGAGTGCATAAACAATATTTGTGTCTGGTACCAAACATATATCTCGTATCAAGCCAAGTGGCTGATAATTTCTTTGCACGTGTTCAAACTCGACACAATACAAATATAGATGTTCTCCATTGTTGCTTTATTTGTCTTTAATAAACTAAGAATATTCCAATTTGTTTTCACCTTCAACAGATTTCCTCTCTAACATTCTTCATTGCCCTTGACAACTCAGGTGTTGGACCTTAAACAAATGTGCTATCGATTTATTTCATAGGATTCATGGAGGTCCCAATTGTAATTTTGGATGTCATTATTGCAGGTCGTCATCCAGATACATTCAAAAATATTTTCATTCCTGTCATTTTATCTATATGAAAAAATAAAAAAATAAATTAAGTCTGGGAAATGTTTACATTATATTAAGTTAAAAAAATATCATAGACCATAAAAATTAAATTTCAAAAACACCATAGACCATAAAAATTAAATTAATTTTTTTTTTTTTAATTGACTCATGGGGTTACTGGGGCGATGTCGGGACCAAGGCTTGTCACCCCCGCGACCAAGCCTTGGCCGTGGAACCGTGACTTGGCCGTGGGAGGCAGCCCCACGACCAAGCCCTGGGCACGAGACCGTGACTTGGTCGCAGGAGGGGGGGAGGGGAAATCCCACCCCGCGGCCAAGCCCTGGGAGCATCAGACCATGCCTTGCCCGCGAGGGGGAGGGACTAGGGTGATGTCGCCCCAACCCCAACCGGAGCCAAGGTGCAATCACATCGCCTCATCCCCCCAGCGGCCAAGTTATAGTCTCACACGCCTAGGGCTTGGCCACGGAGGGGCTGGGTCGATGATGGGCATCGCCCCAGGCGCCCCCATATGCGAAGTCACGGTCCCACGTGGAGGGACATCACATCTACTAATCACCATGGGCCACAATTACAATTTTTTTTTTTTTTTGTTAGTTTGTCCATGACATGTGGGACTAACCCGTGGCTAAGAATCTGCGACTCAGGGACATCTAAGCCGTCAAAATCACCTGGGGATTGCACTCGGCATGAGCCACACCAACCCTTAACATGGATGGATTTTTTGTCCCAGCGGGTTTCAAACCGGTGACTTTAACATCACAGAGTGCCTTAACAACACACTTCGTCACCGACTGTCCTACACCTCGGGGACAATTACAAAAAAATTATTAAAAACCAACAAAAATTGTAAATTTTTTATAAAAAGTATACCAAATTTTGTTTTAGTTTTTTTCGAAAAAAACTAAAAATTTTGTTAAAAATTCTTTGAAAAAGGTCTAAATTTTTTTAAAAGTTGTGATTTCTTTAGAAAAAATTAGAAAACATCTAAAAAAAATTTAGGGTTTTTTATAATTTTCGCATGAAAAAATCTTATGTGATTCAAAAATGATCTTATAAATGTTTTTTTGGTAAATGGTAAGAATTTAAAAAATAACTAACCTCTGAAATGCTAGATTCTCCTCGAATGTCTTTTCGATGTTTTTTCCTTGTGGATTGTTCCAAACTATTTAATGAATGTTGCTCAATATTTAACGCAATGTAAAAAGACAAAACAAGACTCTGTATATATAACAAAAATGATATAAATTACAATTAAGTGTAACACATGTGAGATAAATAAAAAAAAAAGAAGATTGTGTACATATATACCTAAAATTAAATAGATCATCTCTAAGTTTAATGAATGTGGGATAAATAAACATGAAAATGATTATAATTAACAAATAAATAACGAATTAATAGAGTAAAAGTCATTTTTAATTTTGAAGGGAAAAAATTGGGTGGGAAATTTTGGAAGGAAAAAATCGAGGGGGAAATTTTGGAGGGAAAAGTTCATTCTGCAAGTTATAAGATTGTCATTGGGAAGGTGAACATTTGTACCATTCTATGTGCTTAGTGAGAAGTGATGGATTCGTCAGATAAAGAAGATTTTATTTCTGAGACATCAACAAATTGTTCACTTACCTCTTTTTTGGGGACTAGTAAATGCAATGGGAATGCTTGCAATGTAAATGAGGCATCGTATTTTTCATGCAATCAAAAGTTTGATCATAGTGCAAGCAATGTTATTCAACATGTTCCTCAGAAAAGTCCTAAATTAGAGGACTTTGAAGCCACCAATGATAAAGAGGAGGAATATGATGGTGATCAATATGTTCAGTAGTTTAATAAAATTGAAAATAATCAAAATGTAGGTCGAAGTGGAGACTTTTATCACAAACTAAATGATTGGGATGATAATTTTCCTCCAAGTGAGAATTTCCAAGATACTGATGAATATTTTCCTCCAAGTCAGGATTTCCAAGGCACTAATGAGGATGATGAAGAATTTCCCTCAAGTGGGGATTTTTAAAGTAGTGAAGATGATTATGCCCATGGTGGACACTCTTTCCCAAGTGATGAATTTAAAGGCAACAATGTTGGTGATGATGATTTTTCTCCAAGTGTGGATTTTCAAGGTACCAATGAGGATGATGAATATTTTCCTCCAAGTGAGGATTTTCAAGGCACTAACAAGGATGATGAAGAATTTCCCTCAAGTGGGGATTTCAAAAGTAGTGAAGATGATTATGCCAATGGTGGAAACTCTTTTCCGAGTGGAGAAATTAAAGACAACAATGTCAATGATGATGATGATTTTCCTCCAAATGAGGTTTTTCAAGGTACTGATGATGATGATAAAGATTTTCCTCCAAGTGAGGATTTTCAAAGTAGTAACGAGGATGATGAAGAATTTCCCTCTAGTGGGGATTATAAAAGTAGTGAAGATGATTATGTCAATGGTGGACACTCTTTCCCGAGTGGGGAATTTAAAGGCAACAATGTTGATGATGATGATTTTCCTCCAAGTGGGGATTTTCAAGGCACCGATGAGGATTTTCCTCCAAGTGAATATTTTCAAGGCACTAAGTAAGATGATGAAGAATTTTCCTCAAGTGGGGATTTGAAAAACAGTGAAGATGATTATGCCAATGGTGGACACTCTTTCTCGAGTGGGGAATTTAAAGGTAACAATGTTGATGATGATTTTCCTCCAAGTGAGGATTTTCAAGGTACCGATGATGATGATGAAAATTTTCCTCCAAGTGAGGATTTTCAAGGCACTCATGAGGATGATGAAGAATTTCCCTTAAGTGGGAATTTTAAAAGTAGTGAAGATGATTATGTCGATGGTGGACAATTTAAAGGCATTAATGGTGATGATGATGTTTTTCCTCCAAGCGGAGATTTTAGAGGCATTGATGATGGTGTTGTTGATGATTAAGACATTCTTGTTAGAGAAGAGTTTAATGGCATTGATTGTCTTAAGGGTGATGATGATTTTCCTTCAAGTGAATATTTTCATGGAAGATCCAATGACATTGGTGAGGATGGTAATCATTTTTCTAGTGAGTTTGATATTCATCTTATCAACGAGATTATCAATGAAGATGATGATGGACCTAGGAATGAAGATCTTGGTCTCAATCATTCAGCTGCAACAAATCAAGGTGATCGACATTCTCTTGTTCGGTCTCCTGACAATGTTTTGTTTGATATTCCTTCTAGTGCTAAGGAAATTCTTTCTAGTGAGGATGATGAAATAGTGGATACATTGCAAAGAAACATTGTGTCTAGGACCATGACTAGAATTTTTTATATCAATCCAAATCATTCTAGTTATACAAGGTCTAGAAAAGAATTTCTCACTAAATCAATATCCATAAGTGATTTGATTTCAAGTGAATGTTGTTAAAAGAATTGTTTGAAAAGCATGGACTACATGTATTTCTTGAATAAAAGGAAGACATATTTGCCAATGAATAAGAGATTCATATTTAATGGGTGCATGATATCCAACGAGACAGGGTATGATTATCGCATTGGAAATATTTTACTTTGCAGAAAGGCTTTCAAAAAAATTCACTCAATTGGTAATCTTCGTCTATCAAGAATCCAAACAAGGTTGGAAAAAGATTCTTCATTTTTTTAAAGGTACATCACAGATTAGAGAATGGGCCATTAACAAACACTACATGGTCATGGATGTATGACTTCTTTGCCAAACATGGAGAGTGGATGCTAGATAGAGACACGTGACATATTCAAGATAATTTCTCAAGGAGGGAAATCTATAACTTGTACAAATAATATGTTGAAGGCATTGAAGGAAATGGTAATTTTATTACATATGCATATTTTACAAAAATATGGAAGAAACAATTCAACAATGTCTGTATTCCTAAGAAGTCAAGAATGAGAGTTTGCAGTACATGTGTTACTCTTAAATCAAGAAGAGATAAATTTGAAGGCGTAGAAAGAGGTATGCATTTACTATTTTGTTTTTTTTTAATTGGATAGTTATCAACTATGAAAACATATTATCAATATTTTCATTTTATGTCATGTGCAGATTCCATAGTCAATAACATCGGAATCAACAATCAAGTGAAATACAAAATTTGTACAAACATCGGAAGAAGTGTTATGATGCTCCAATCAAATATTTAGGTATAATAATTGATGACATGGACCAAAAGAAAACACTTCTACCACATTTTGTCCATACACCAAAAAATTTACAAGAAGAGAATTTCATTCAATTTCTCTTGGTTGATTGTATGGTTTTTTATGGAAAAATGTGTCCAAGGGTTTACTTTACAACTCCAAATATTCATAATGATACAAATATGACCATCACCATAATTCATCATGTGCTCACTCACTGGTCTGGCAATCTTCCTCAAGTTCTATATCTTCAATTAAACAACACTAATCGTGAAAGCACAAGTCAAATTGTGTTTGGATATCTAAGCATGCTTGTTCAACTGGGAATATTTCAAAAGGTGAAAGTTGGTGTCCTTCTTGTTCGACACACTCATGATCATATTGATCAAATGTTCAGTCATTTTTCAATAACATTGAAGAGAAAAAATGTTGGAATTCTACCATCATTAATTGAATGTATTAAGAAATCATACATTCTAAAGCTTGTTTTTACATATTAAAAGAAACTATTGGCATGTGAAGATTTATTCAGGGATCGCATAGTGAAGAAAAATGTATTGAGCAGTTAATGACATTATCTTCCAACATCAATTTTGTTTCAAAAAAGCTGATGGGAAAACACTTATATGGGGAAAGCAATATTCAACTACTGTAGAATGGGGGCCTTCATCAGGTTTAGCATTTTTGAAGTTCATTCCATATTGTCCAATATCTGCATCAAAGTTATTGTTATTACAATTAGTTGTTGAAATCCATAATGAACGGAGGCGTAATAGAGATCTAGATTATTATGAATGCCTCGAAGAAACAAAAAAGTCCATTAAAGATACATATGAGTACGTTGATGTTGTTGATTATGTTTGGTGGGAGTCTTTTTTCAATGGTCAAAGTGACATAATTTCAAGCTCAAAAAATGAAGATACATTTTTGAAGACTCCATTTCTTTGGCCATAAAATATGCCAAATGAATCCGAATAAAAAAAACATTGTTGAACAACAAGAATCTCAAGGTGCTATTGAGTTTACACAAGCAAAGGAAAGATAAATGTATATCGGTTCTCGAAGATCATGTGCACAACGTGAAACCATGGAAGACCTTTACAGGGTTTCAATGCATGATATTAAGGAGGGTAGCATGATTGCAGTCTTAGCAACCAAGGATCCATATGGTTATCCATTCTGGATTGCAAAGATTATATAGATTGACAAACAAAATGAAGATGTTATAGCTATTTAAGTGTATTGGTATACAACAAGCACACGCCCATTCAGTGGTGTGTACAAGCCAGAGATGGTGGTTAAGAAACATGTCAATAGAAAGAGAAAAAGAAAGGGTCAAAATACAACTCATCATCGCACTGACCTCTTAAAATTAGAGGATGTTGACATACTTATTTATGACTTCAATTTGAAAAAGATAGGAACTCTTCGCTCCAGGACAACAGAGATTATCAAGAGGTTGTTGACATAATAAATAATTGCAAGATGGGAGACTGTTGAACCTAGTCGTAGACCTAAAAGGCTTTTGACATCTGAAATCATGGGCATGCATGTAGACTCAAATGGTGCATTCATCAACAATAAAGAAGAATATGGATCATCTACATCCTTATCCAATCATTCATCTGAAGACAATGTAGACTCTGATGGTCTTTCAAAATCCATGAGTCAATCTGAATAAGTGTATGAAACATTTTATATATTTTTTATCCATATGATGTTTGTATGATAACTAGAAATGAGCATTTAACTTACATATGATCTTACACGAAGTTATGAATTATTTATACGCTTTATGAATTATATGTTGTGATTATGGAGAATATAATAAAAAAAAATCGCTCATATGTTTTGAATATGGACAATGTAACAATACTTTTAAGAAATAATTTATGTTTCATTCAATGTAACTTGTATTTATTTTTTTAATTAAAAGTTCAAAAATATTAAAAAGTGATGTTGAATTTTTAAAGTATAGGGTGATATTTTCATGGCATTATGTATTATCTTGTGCTTGGAGTGATAAACTAAGATTTAAAAAGTAAGCATTTAAAGATTGATTTTATGATTTTGTTTATAGTAGTGATGATTTCTTTTAGGTCACTTTAAAAAAATGTGTCATTTTAATACCCCAATTTTAGCATGGGTGCTACTAGTAGCAGTACTTTTCAATTTGATGATTGATTTTGAGGTATTTGATGATTGATTTTGAGGTTTTGGTTTTAGTGGTACCAACTGTTAACAATAAGATTTCAAATTGTTTATAATTATTATTATTATTATTTATTATTTATAATTATTCATAACATCATTTTTTATTTAGGTGTTGATTTTAAGGTTTTTCTAAGCTATTGTATGAGTTTTGAAAGCCATGCTTGAAAAATGTTGTAATTTTGACCCGTTAGAAAAAAAAAATGGTGCTACCGGTAGCAACACTTTTTGATTTGGGGATTGATTTTCATGTTTTTTATGCAAAAATATGGGTTTTAAGGGTTAGAGTTCTCGTTTTGAAGCCATAGTTCTCGTTAAGTCGGTAATTATGTTGGTTGATTAAGATTCCAAAAAAATGAGTGAACTTGGAACTTTCACTTTTTTGAGATAAAGAAATATTTTCTTAGAAACAAGTCCTCCAAGGGCTTAATCTAGGTTGATTAAGACTCCAAAAATGTGAGTGAACTTTGAACTTTTACTTTGATGAGAAAAACCAATATTTTCTCGAAAGTGAGTCATGCAAATGCTTTATGTATGTTGATTAAGATTCCAAAAATGTAAGTGAACTTGGAAGTTTCACTTTTGAGAGACGAAACAATAATTTTTCTAAAGCCAATCATTCTGAAATGGACTCTTCAAGATGTTTATTATACCTTATTGTAAGTCTCAACAAAAATCTTGAAATCATGGCTATGAATAGCTCAAACAATCCATTTGCTAACTAATGCAGAACTTGTATTTTGACATCCATAAGATTAAGACAACTCTTTATTATCAATTAAAGTAATATAAATTTTAATTTGCCTTGGCAACGTTGGTAGCTAATATGACAACGAAGCTCAAACAATCCAATTTATAACCAATGCAGAACTTGCATTTTGACATCCACAAAATTAAGACATCTCTTTATTATCGATAAATAATGCAATTTTTAACTTGCCTTGGCAGCCCTGCCTACTAATACAATAGGGAAGTTCACAAAATTATATAGGCAAGCAGAGTAATAAATAAATGACCTAATATCAATCGCTACTAAACAAGAGGTGTTTGCAAGATTCAATACGAAGTCTCCTCGTGAATGACTACAACCAACATAACGCTTAATAGATACTCCAGAGGTGTCTGCAAGATTCAATATGAAGTCTCCTCGTGAATGACTACAACCAACATAACACTTAATAGATACTCCAGAGGTGTCTGCAAGATTCAATATGAAGTCTCCTCGTGAATGACTACAACCAACATAACACTTAATAGATACTCCAGAAGAAGAAATAGAAAGTATCTAAAAATAAAAATCATAAAATTATATCCTCAAAAATGCCCTTAAAACTATGACAAACTACCCTCCAACCATAATTACTTGAGTTCCAAATGAGTGACATTTTTGAATTCTATGGAACACCCAATCTCACATTATTTTTAAAAGACAAATTCAATATAAATTGAATACTTTTTTCATTATAAACATAAATAAATTTTGATATTGTTATTTTTTAATATGAGATGTTTCTATAGAATCACTACTTCACAACTTTTAAATGACAAATTCAATGTAAATCTCGCATTATTTTTAAAAGACAAATTCAATGTAAATCTCGCATTATTTTTAAAAGACAAATTCAATATAAATGGAATACTTTGTTCATTATAAACATAAATTTTGAGATTGTTAACTATACTGTTTTTTTAATAGGAGATGTTTCTATAGAATCACTGCTTGACAATTTTTAAAAGACAAATTCTTCACAATTTTTAAAAGACAAATTCAATGTAAATAGGAGATATTTCCATAGAATCACCACTTTACAATTAAAAAAAAAAACAAATTTAATTTAAATTGAAATTTTTGTTTATTATAAATATAAATTTTGAAATTCAATGTAAATAGGAGATGTTTCCATAGAATCACTACTTCACAATTTTTAAAAATCCACTACTTCACAACTTTTAAAAAACAAATTCAATATAAATTGAAAATTTTATTTATTATAAATATAAATTTTGAAATGGTTAACATATTATTTCTTAATATGATAGGTTTATATGGAGTAAGTAGCTCACAACCTTTATCCAAGAATAAATGAGCATGAAAAACATAAAATAAAATAAATTAGCATGAAAAACATAAAATAAGCCCTGTGAAACATAAAGAAAGACCTATGAATGCCTTTGAAATGATTGTATACATTCAAGTTGTTTGATCCCAAATACTCCCAAGTGCTTAGAAAATCCTATAGCTATATCTTCATAGTAATCTTATAGTTATATCTTCATGCTTTAGTTTCTAATATATGAGAGTTTATAATAATTTAAACAATTATAAATTTTACTTTCATATATTTTAATAACAACATTTTAACATTCTACTATACCATAGATGTTTTGATGGATAGACTTTTGAACTCGGAGATATGAGTTGAAATGCTTAAAGGAGTTTGCAATTGAGCATGGATAGTTATTAAAATCAATAGAATGTTGAAATGAATTGGAAGGCTTAAAGGAGTCTGCAATTAAGCATTGAGAGCTATTAAAACTAATAGAATGTTGAAATTATATTTGACATATAGTTTTCATGATAACAACTAAGCTTATATTAGAAAATAAAATACTTGAAATTGTTTTGTGCTTAGTTAGGAGGGAGACTAGAGCAACTACAAGCTAGGGTTTGGTAGGCGCGGCCACAACAGAGGACAACATGAGTACCAAGGGGGGCGGTAATGGAACCCCCTCATACAAGAAGGTAGTAGTAGATAGAGGGAAAGGCCCACGAGGCGTAGGTTTCAAGGCACCAATGACAAGCACCTCGAGATTGGAAATGGAAAAGAGTCGGGAAAGTAACCAGAGGAAAGGCAACGACACCGGGGAAGAAACCAGAGAACCTCAGAATGTTGTGCAAGAAACAGCAAGCCCCAATGGGGCTGAAGGGCGCAACCCATGTAAACCAAAGACAACAATGATACCCAAGGTAATACTGGACGATCCGTAAATGCAACTGTACAAGGACCAAATGAAGATGCATGCGCTAATCTGTAAGTTCATGTGGTTGTGGCCAACAGAAAGAATGTTGTGCAACTGGATTAAATATCAATGGAAGCCAAGCGGAGAAGTGGATCTTCACCTGGGCTCAAAAGGCTTCTTTACAACAGTTTTCATGAACCTGGAAGATAGGGATAAAATCTTTGAGGGGGGGGCATACTTCCATGCCTCAACAGGACTATACATGTGACCATGGAAGGAAAAATTCTCCCCCAAAAAAGAAACCTTCAAAAATGTGTCGGTATGGTTGAGACTTTACTCCTTGCCGTTAGATTATTGGCTACCCTCCACCTTTGAAGCAATAGGGAACAAACTGGAAAAATACGTGAAGACATCAGAAGCAACCCTAAAAGGATGATACACCTCCTATGCAAGAATCTGCATAGAGATGGATGTGTCGGGGGCACTCCCAGAAGCCATAAGCCTGGAATTCAGGGACAAGGAATGGATACAAAACATTGACTATGAGAAGATCCCCTTCAGATGCAGGATATGTCACGAACATGGACACCTAATCAGAGAATGTCCGATCATCAAAAAACAAGAAGCGGAGAACACAAAACTACAGCAAGACGAAGATGGGTTTATAAAACCAAACCATAGAAACAGAGTTAACAAGAAACAAAGTAAAACCCCAATAAGGAGCAACCCGGAGGCCAGGAATAAAGTAGAAGGATGGGACAAGACCAACAAAGAGGAGGAAGGAGGAAAGGAAAAAACAAAATCTAAAGAAGCCAAGGAACAAGCTACCAATGAGGATACAGATATCCCAAGAAAAGGGATGGGACAGGGGGGTAGCACAACTCCTATGGACGGAGATACCAGAGATACCCCCACCCCCATGCAGTAGGTAGACAGAGACGCAGAAATGACTCCAAGCGAGGTAGGAACAAAAGATCCTAATCTCAGAGACATTGTGGAAAGGGAAGGGATCGATCTCCTGAACATACTGGAGCAATGAAAAAGGCAGGGCGTTGACAATGTACCAGCGGAGCAACTAGATCGCATCCAATACCTTTTCCTCCTAAGGGAGGAAGCCAAATCCAAAGGGCTCAAGCGCACACACGGGGATATAGGACACCTAGGAGTCAAAGCAGGCGAAGGACAACCGCAACTCTCACCCAAGGAGATGAGAAGGAAAAAAGGAAGGAAATCAAACAACGTAGCCCTACAGGAACTAGGACCTCTGCTGATAAACTTAGATAAGATCAAAAAGCTCTTTCCCAACTCCCCCCCACATGTTTAAATGAAGATTATAACATGGAATATAAGAGGCCTAAACAACCCACGAAAGCAGAGAATTCTTAGAAATAGACTTAGGAAGGAAGAACCGAACCTTTGTTTCATCCAAGAGACAAAATACACTGTAGACAGAATGGAAACAATCGAGAAAAAACATTGGAGCAAGTACAATATGTTGGTTGTCGAAGGACAACAGATGGTAGGAGGAATCCTCACCTTCTGGAACTCACAAGTGATGAACCTAATAGCAGTCGAGGCTACCGGGCACACACTTTCGGTTAACATGAAAATCATTGGGAATACGGAGATGATCCTATGCACTAATGTGTATGGACCCCAGATGCTAGAGGAAAAGAGAAGAATGCTTCTAGACCTAGAATACCTAAAAACCCGCTCCAACAACCTCCATTGGATCCTCACAGGAGACTTCAACATCATCACATCACTTGCGGAAAAAAAAGGAGGCACCAGGAGGTTGGATAGAGATGCGGTAGAATTCTCAATGTTCATAGACACAGCGGAGATGGTGGACATCAGAACCAATAACGGACACTTCACTTGGAACAATAAACAGATAAATCAACATCAGGTTGTGACAAGACTAGAAAGATTCTTGGTGTCAGAATCCATCATTATGCAGGGGTTAACCATAGATTGTAGCATCCTTCCCTGGGGGGGTTCTGATCACTAGCCAGTCCAACTGGAAGCACACTTCCCAACCACCCAAAAGAATAGACCTTCTAGATTTGAGAAATTCTTTATTGAACACCCCACCTTCAAGGAGAACATCAACCAATGGTGGCGGGAGGAACAACCAGAGCAAGGTACACAGATGTTCAAACTCTATAAGAAACTAAAGTACATCAAATATAAGCTTAGGGAGTGGAACAAGGAAATTTTTGGTAACATAAACCAAGAGAAGAAAAATATTGAAGACAAAATGAGAAGACTCCAGGAAGTTTGCATAGTGGAGGGCTACACAGAGGACCGAAAAAAGGAAGAGATCTAAATGACCCAGGAATGGGAAGGAAGATGCCAGCGGGAAGAAATTATATGGCGCCAAAAATCCTGAATCAAATGGCTAAAGGAAGGAGAGAGGAACACCAAGTTTTTTCATAGAACAACCATTGCCAAAAGAGCCCACAACAAAATCCTGAAAATTAAGGATCGGGATGGGATCAAGCGAGAATCCCACAAGGAGATTGAGAATACCCTGGTAAGTCACTTCCATGGGATAGCCCAGGAACCCAACAAAGACCGAACGGAGGCCATCCAGAGGATTACGCAACACATCCCCCGACTAGTCATCGAGGAATATAATAAAAACCTAAACAAACCCATAGCTAAGAAGGAAATTGATCAAGTGATCCAAGAGATGCCCAACAGGAAAGCCCCAGATCCATATGGTTTCACAGTGGAATTCTTCAAAGCCTGTTGGGAAGTGGTCAAACACGATGTTTATAGGGTGGTGGAGGACTCTAGATGGTCAGGCTCCATCCTAAAAGCGTTAAATGCCACAATGATTACTCTAATCCCTAAGAACATGAAGCAAGCACCCCTGACCACTACAGACCTATAGTATTATGCAATGTGGTTTACAAGATAATCTCTAAAGTCATAGCCAATAGATTGAAACCCCTCCTACCCACACTAATTTCACAAGAACAAGCGGGTTTTGTGGAAGGACGAAACATCATGGACAACATCATCCATGCTCATGAGCTAATACACACCCTGAAAATCCAAAGGAGAGGGGGGGTGATAATACAACTTGACCTAGAAAAAGCCTATGAAAAAATCAGTTGGCACTACATGTTTAAGACTCTGGAAGCTTTTGGGTTCTCCCAACATTGGATCAACTGGATTATTAGCCTAGTCTCAACGACAAGTTTCTCGCTCGTGACAAATGGAGCCCCAACCAAGCCCTTCTGGCCTACTAGAGGCATCAGACAAGGAGAGCCGCTATCCCCTTTCATGTTCATCCTAATGATGGAAGGTCTCAATCGAAGCATAAAAAGTGCAACAACAGTAGGAGAAATTATAGACCTCAAACCTTTCAAAAATTGCCCTACTTCCACACACCAATAGTTCGTGGATGATACCTTACTCCATGGCATACCCGCGGTCAAGGAAGCAAAAACATTCAAAAGGATCTTAGAAGAGTTTGGGGAAGCCTCGGGAGCCGAGATCAACCATTCCAAATCGATGATCTACTTTTTCAACACCAACCATGCAATCCAATGGAACCTGGCAAATATTTTGGGCTTTGAGTGCAAAACTCTTCCAACTAAATACTTGGGCATCCCCCTGATAGACAGAGTTTACAAACTGGCAACTTGGGAAGGAGTGATCAACAAGCTATAGGAGAGGGTGAAAAACTGGACGTACAAATCCCTCAACCTAGCGAGGAGACTAATACTGACCAAGACGGTTCTGCAAGCAATTCCAACCTATATGATGTCTGTATTTCCCGCCCCCAAAGGGATACTACAAAAAATAAGGACCATCCAAAGGGACTTCCTATCGCAAGGAGCGAAAACTAAGAAAAAATGGGCCTTGGTGGCTTGTGAGAAGGTTTGCAAGCCAAAATGCAAAGGAGTACTGGGGCTACAAGATCCACAAGTAACCAACAAAGCCTATGGGTCGAAACTCTAGTGGCGATGGGTTAAAGAAACTTCTACCCCGTGGGCAACCCTCTGGAAGGCCAAGTATGCCCCGTACATAAACGACTGGGACCAAATTTGTTTTATGGGCACCAAGGAGGGATCATCCATCTGGAACCTAGCTTGGAGCAACAAGACCTGGGTCTAGACACATAGCTTATGGGAAGTAAGGAATGGTAAAACAACCAGATTCTGGGAGGATGCCTGGCAACAAGAACCCAAGATGGGAAATCCGAACAGGGAGGAACTCCAACAGGACATGATCGCGCAAGGCAAAACCAACGTCCACCACTATTGGAAGCAAGAAACAGATCGAAACAGATGGAGAATCTGGGATAATTTCAACTCCCAAACTAGCGATCGGACCACAACCATCACAAAAGAGGTGGAGGAGGAAATGAGGAAAAGGAAAATTGCAGTCTCGGATGAAGAAGACAAATTAAGATGGGGCTGGAAAAATGGTGGGGAATTCAATTTGAAGGAAGCTCGACATTATATCGTGGACCAAGACCATGAAGACCCAACACAACTATGGGATAAGCTCTGGAGCAGCCCCCAGTGGACAAAAATAAAAATCTTCAGATGGTTAGTACTTCACAACTGAATTCTAACCTGGGAAAACCTAAGGAAAAGGGGCTTCATAGGTCCATTGCAGTGCCACCTCTGTCAAACCAAGGAAGAAATAATGAATCATCTCCTCGATGAATGTATCTACATAGCAGAGATATGGGACTGGGCAGCAGGTATTTTTTGACAGTCCAATAGGACTCGAGGTAACATCTGCACAACCATCAACAACTGGCATGAGAGTTACAATGAAAATGAAGAGGTGAATCTATGCTGGACTCTCATTCCGAGGATGATCATATGGACAATATGGAAAGAAAGGAACCGACGAATATTCAAGAATGAAAGCCTTCCGGAAGGGAAAATCAAAGAAAAAATAATCTCCATGACAAGAGAAATGGTGCATAGCTGCAACTACTAGAGTGGGAAAGCGCAACTCGCAGGACAGGACTCTATAGTTCTAGAATCTTTTCACCTAAAATATGGGCGTAACCGTACACAAACATGATGACCACCGCAACTCCAACTAGGTGAGCGCAACTAGAATCCCCCTCCAGCAGGGTCACTCAAGTTGAATTTCGACGGGGCGACAAAGGGAAACCCAGACATGACAGGAATGGGTGGGGTTATCAAGGATAGTGGCGGCAACATAATCCGGTTGTACGCTGAGAGTATGGGAAAGTCAACTAACAACGCAGCGGAATTCGGAGCCCTGGAGATCAGCCTCGAGATTCTAAGCCGATAAAGGATGAAAAACACAATCATGGAAGGTGACTCCACTCTAGTAATCAACACGGTGATGAGACTCCAAAATGGCATCACAGTGGGGAAAGTTCATAGACACTAGCGCTTGGCACACTCCCTGCAAAAAATCCAAGAGCATCTGCAAAAGATGAACATAGTGGAGTTGCGCTGGGTAAGTAGGTCAGCGAATGGCCTGGCGGATAGAATCGCTAATGAAGGGGTTAGGAAGGAAGGATCGGAGTTAGACACCACCTGGAGAAACATCCCAAACGGTCAATTCAGAACAGACTACACACAACTAGCAACAAAAGACCGTGACAAAATCTTAAGTACGGAAGGTCACATCAAGAGGAGTGGTGCAAGGCCAATAGGCGGGGACGACGAATCCAGGCAGAATCTTCATGGCCAACTCCCAATTACAAGTGACAATACGGGATTTGACCACACAACAAATGGAGGTACGACCTCAAGGTCACATCAGTAGGAATAAGTGCACGTTTAATGCAAGGGAAAGTACAAACGGGACTCAGTAGGTCGTGAGCGACGTAGGACAAAAGATGTTACCATGCACCAGTAGGGTCACACCCCTTCCAAGAACAGGTACGGTGAAGAGAAAAGTTGGTTACACAATGAGTAGGGGCAAGGACCGATGCAGGGATAATGGACGGACTGTCATGGTCACACATACAGAGACAGAGAAAAAGGACGAGAATGACCACCTCCATGTGCAGACCATGATTGCAAGGATGAGCCCGCAGCAGGAGAATTTCCATAAGAGGTGAAGCACTAGGAATCGACACAGTTGGACAAAGCGCAACAAAAGAAGCCACCATAAAAACAAGGGCCCGACAAGAAGGAACCCCTGGGTAGATAAGAACAGGAGGAGAATTCAGGGAAAGAACCACCACAAGCCAGCCAAGATGGTGCGTATGAAGAAAACGCATGTCAAAAGAAACACCCAGATGGACGAAAATCTGATAAGCCATAAGAAGATTTCAAGGATGGAGCAAGCAGCTCGAGACGCCAAGGGCACCTTCCAGGCGTTGGTCAAACCGAAGGGTCAAGTGACCATCACCAGATGGGAGAAGGAAATCACTGCCAAGAGCAAGGGCAAAGCCTAAGAGGAACTGAGCCAGGAAGCGGACTGGATAACGAACCCAGGGACCACGCAGTCCAGGGAAAAACTCTACCACAAGACAGTAGAGATGGTCTAGCAGACAAAGATGTTAATAGGCAAAGTGAGCACAGAAAAAAAAGCTGCCAGTCGGAAGGGTAACAAGGCCCAAAAAAAATTGCTAAAAGAAATTTTGAGTCGCCTCAACAACCTAGACGCTAGTACAAAACGAATTGTAGAGGACCAGAAGAATCAGAAGGAGAAGTTGGAGAAAATGGCTGCCCAATTCCACTTATACTTGCGCTACGTCCATCATATGGACATCACACCTGCACCTGCACCTGCATCATATGGAATGGGAATGGAGCACCAGCCCGGATCAGGAAGACCCACACGGTGGCCTAGAGGGAGGAGAGCAAGGACAAGACGAAAGATGGAAAGAAGAATCTCATAATCCTGGACTAGCACCAGGTAGCAAATGATCAGGGAATATTATTGGGTCAGTCTTAATTGTTGTCTTGTGTTTTTTTGGTTTTGTTATGATTAGCTTGTCAAAACTGAATATGATGGTACTGGACCAGTTTCCCAGTGTGGCGGTCTAGCCATACCCCTATGCTATCTCAAAGAACACAACTCTGGAACCCCTGGGTTGGTTTCCTTTTTGGCAGACCAGGGAGTTCCTCTTTTTTGTATATTAGTCTTTCGTAGTAATAAAGATACGCACACTCACTTACAAAAAAAAAAAAATGCATATAGTTTTCATGATGAGATGTTTCTTTCTAGCCATTAATGAATGACTAAATACATGATTGATCAAATCTTGATGACAAAAGCTTCGACTCTCTCAATAATTTCAGTCTAAGATGGGTCATTTAAATAGGTAAGAGTACAATTTTCCTCTTCCCTAATTCATTTTGAATACCTTTAATTCAAGTTTTAACTCCCCAAAGATTTTGTCTTCTAATTATTCACATTGCTCAATATGTCCTAAAAGACCTAGTAGCCTCTGTAGAAGCAGAAATAGTCACATTATGCACCCCTCTACAAATGTATTTTAGTACACATATTTATGGGGTCCAAATGTATGTGGATCATTAACTAGTTTTAATGTGTTTCTTTAAGAAGATTAACAAAATGTAACATAATCAAATGTTCTAATAAATTATAGAGCACTCCTTATAAGGGTTATCAAATGTTCTAATAAATTATAGAGCACTCCTTTTAAGGGTTAGTATTTAGTCAGAGCATGCTAATGCAATTAAAATTGTGAATTTAATTATTTTGACAATGTATCAATGTACAAAATCAACAATTTGGTTGTTCTAAGCAGCCATTAATTAAACTAATTATTTCAAGGACAAAACATTTTGGTTTTAGGAATATTTTAATAACCAAGGATGTTGATGAGAATATATGCATTCTATTGAAATATTAGAGTTTGCAAAATGTGTCTATATAATGATTTTATGCAACCGCTGTCTGATTAAAGATAAACAAAAGTTAAAAAGTTAAAATAGTGTTCAGATGTGCAATTCATCAAAGCAAAGAAATTAGAGCTTGCAAAGCCTATATAATGTTTTTATGCACTTACCAAACGATAAAAAGTTAAAATATTATTATTGAAATGTTCATTTCATCTATATGGAAAAATAAAAACCCACCATAACACATTTAATGTTAGAAAACATTTAAAAATCTAATAATAAATGTTTATAATTATAAATTTTAAAGTATTATTGATGAATTCAATGTAAATTTAAAATTATTATAACAATTCTATAAAAATAACAAATTCCAAAGTCTTACCATGAAATTGATGAATTCATTACAAATTGGACATTTCTTGTAGCTATTATATAAAAACAACAAACATCCAAGTCACATGACAAAAAAATCATTAAATTGAATTCTAATGAGGTTTACTCACAAAATATTTTTTATTATAATAAATAACTAAAATTTATTACAAGCATCAATATTATATTATAGTGATCAACCATAAAAATCTAATAATTATTTCATAATTTAATTTTTTCTATCAAAAATATAACATTTAATTGTTAATTTAACCAACAACTAAATAATAAATCAACATTTATTATATAAGTTATTTCACCTCTAATACCCTATACATACTCATCCAATAAAATATAATAACAAAAACACAATAAAGCTAAATAATAAATCAATATATGAGTTATTTCACCTCAAATACCATAAATATATTCATCCAATAAAACAACATGATATAAAAACTTATATGAATGCACCTTTATATCTTTATATATGTTCTCATTTATATTACATAGCATTTTAAATATATTAAGTATATTCATCCAATAAAACATGATATCAAAAACAGTAAAAGAATCAAATTTCTTAAATTATATGAATGCACCTTTATATATGTTCTCATTTATATTACATAACATTTTAAGTATAATAAAATGATGATTTTCTATTTTCAAAAAGTTATATATAATAAAAATATTAATTTTTAATTATTATTTTATAGAAAATATTATAATTCTTTTTAATTATTATTTTATGAAAAATATTACAAATTATTTAAATTTGGATTGCATAATATTTCATTTATAGACCTTAAAGAAACGGCATTGAGAGACTCAACATCAACCCCGTATTAGAAAGGCATTTTGGGTGTGGAGAAATAATTATCCTAAATTGAAATTTTTTTTTTTAAGGTTTTTTAAAAATAAGGTAAATAGCAAATTTTCTATTAATTATAGATTTTATATTTTAATATATATGTTTAATTTTGATAATAAAATAATTGTATTAAAAATATTTTATTTACATTATGTAAAAATGGGTTATACTTAATATATTCATCTTTGAAAGAGGAGGAGATAAGTAACCATCAACATCTCAAATTTGATGACTAATTACTTATATTACTATTATGTCCAAATTGAATGTTGAAATAAACCAATAAATCACATATAATGAGAATCACCTCTCAAACAATTAACAATAAATAATTGGGAAAAAGTTTTTTTTTTTTCATTGAATAAATTTGGTTGAAATTTACATTTATATCTAAGTTTTATATATCTAAGTTTTACATTTATGAAATTTACATTTCAAGGACCAAAATCTCACAAAAGTCGCCCGAACCCTTCCTTCGGCAATAAGCAACAACACAAAGACACTCCAACTCCTCCGCCTTCCTCAATGCCTCCGCAGGCCCCAACTTTTGCTCAGCAGCCAAATGTCGACCCAAAACACTAGCATGTGGCCTCAGCACAAAATCCTGAAGATTCAGAGGTCATGATTCCAACGCCCACAATTAAGTCCTTGCACCCACCTCTTGAAAAGGGGGAAACAATTGACACAATCATGATCACAACCCCGCTCACAGGGACTTAGAAGCATCCTCATGAATCAGACAACTCAAACAGCGACAAAGAAGCACCCCTGGATTCAGCAACTCAAGATTACGACACTTACTCAGACCATCTGGCTTTGGTGGCAAAAGTTGTTGAGCCTATCAGCTCCTCTGGTTGGATTGATGTTCGTAAGAAAAAAGGTAGAAAGGATCCTCACTGGCCAACACAATGATCCGACCCTTTCTCCTTATATTGTAATGTTTCATCTTGCTTTGCCCACGCCCTCTATGGGGCTCTCTTTTAGCATAGGCTAGTTTCAAGTGATCCCTTGTTCTCTTTTTGGGGGGTCTTCTCCCATCAGCAAATCGATGTATCACTTTGTACTTTTTTCATGTATTGAATAGAAGGATTCTCCCCCTTTTTTACTTAAAATATATATATATATATAATTATGGTTAAGGAATCTAATCCAGGTTACAAACTAGGGTTTTGGATGTCGTAAAATCATATTTATTGTATTGTAAATGGTGAAGTTATACAATGAGAGTTAGAGGTGCGACTTTAAACATTTTTTGGCTTTCCCAGTTAAAGGTTTATAGGGTAAATTTTTGGGTATTGTGTGTGAATGCTATTGTTTTCTTTATGTTTTATAAAGAATCTTTGTGTGTGTTACTATATTGTAAAGGTTTAAAATATACATAGGAAGGGAAGAAAATAAACCACTACAAAATAAATAATAACAAACCATTCCATAAACCTCCCCATGTTAAAACCACATTCAATCACCAACAAGCTTCGAGTATTGCTGATAAATTCCCACAATGGAGAGGGAATGGTATGCAATGGAGTGTGCTTGAGAAATAACTATCCATCTTTTCCAAGGTACATTGGTGGCATTGGAGTTTGGAAATTCCCTATCATAAATGCAGTTATTATGGGAGGGGTGCAAAGGTTGGTGCCCCCATATTAACCCTTACAAAACCAACTTCCAAATGAACCCCTATGTTGGATTGGATATCTGTCAGTGTGTTCTGATCTTAGAGCACCTAGTAATAGATGATTTTCCAAAGCCTTGACATAATGAAATGATCATTTTCATCAACATTGATAACCTAAAATTTTGCAAAGTCGACCTCTAATACAAAGATTTGATGATGATGGATGAGTCACCAATAATTGTTACATTATCAATGCCTTTCTCCTTAAGTATGTTAAGGCCTTGCTAGACCACTAATGCCTTTGATTTCTTGTTAGTATCTATCCCTAATCCCCATGTGTACTCTAAATCCTTATGTTTTTCAAGGTTAGAAATATAACCCCCCCTTCTCCCACTCTTGCCACCCCATATGTGTGTGTGTGGCAATATACCATTATGGTGTGTGTGTGTGTGTGAATTGGGTTTATCGCAGGTGGTTGTGAGAGGAAGTGCTATCCTCCCCACCTAGGTTCAATTGTTTATATATATATATGCACAAAAGTAGTTAAAAAAGGAAAGATTTGTTGGTCCGAGAATGCTAGTTAGCTTCTCAACCTAGGTTAATAACTTAGTTTTGTGGCCATCCCTAGGTCCTACATATAAGAAGGTTGTTATCTTCGTTGTGGCCAGGGACTAATGTAGTATTTCCCAACTCGTTTCTCAACAAGAGTGGCAAATGATGATCCTAGTACCCACCCTTGAATTTGGTTGCTTCTCAGACATTTGTGTGTGATGACCCCCATGAGAAGCCAAAGAAATGTAAATTGTTTTTCCTTTCCCCTTCTTACCACGTATTTTGAATGTAGATCTTCCCTTCAAAATTTTGCTTGTCATTTTGCCCACATTCCCATATTTTGCATCCAAAGCGAAATGCAAAGTCTAGTTTCCGAGCTTTTATTTCCTTTTTTGTATTTTGCATTCCACGTGCAGAGTGAAAAGTGCAAAGATTCTTGTTTCCCTTTCCCACCATGGTAAAGTCCCTACATTCCTACATCTCTACATTTGATGCAGAGTGCATATTTTCTTTATTCTAGTCTATTGTATACCATATACTTGCACCATGCACCCCTCACATTCCATGTGGAGTGCAAAAACCTCCCACTCTAGTTCCCACCTTTCGCAGCATTCACAACTCCACCAATTTCACCATCATTTCTCATTAAAGTCTACATTGACTCCTAAATTTTTGTATACTCAACCACTGGCTATCATGGTTCCAAAAGAACATTCATGAGATAGTTCAAGAAATACTTCCAAGGCAAGGAGAGCCCAAGGGTTGTTGCAAGATGTTAGGGAGACAATGGAAACGAATATTGAGGAAGGAAGGAATTTATTAATGGACCTATAGGAACTAGAAAGAAAACCTTCTTCCCTCACCACAAAAATCATTCCCTTAACTAAGTATTTAAATCAATGGCTCCAGGTTGACCAATATTTTCATAAGAGTTACAATGTCACTTTCATCAAGGCTCTATCTAATACGAGTGAAAACAAGTGGAAAAAGCAAAATATACATTTGAGTTCGAGGTTGAGAAAGGTAAAAGTTGTATGGGATGCTCGAATTGACATCCTACAACAATTGATTGCCACCTACAATATACTAGGAGAAAGAAGATGTAAGGTTTTCTTCAATTCTCTTGATGTAATAAGGGAATTGGATGGACCCTCAAGTGTTTGTGAAGACAAAATCCTTACTAAAGAGTAATATAAGTTAATCATTGTTAAGTCTTCATTTGATGAGGAAATTTATGGACTTACAAGTTTTTTTGAAAACTAAATAAGAAGATGGATCGGTGATCTTGTTGTTGAAAATTCTCGAGTCAATCCTTGAATTCAGGAATAGTTTATATAATAGAGTGAAGTCCAAAGTGAGATATTTTTGTTGAGGGTCAAAGAGAAGGTCAATGTGGGACCCATAAGAGATTGCATCTAGGGTTTGGTTGACAAAGCAATAAAGCGGGTATCTAAAGTTTCTTGAAATCAATTAAGCATATGGTTAGGATTCAAGAAGATTGCTAATGACATCAAAATATACAAAATAGATTGCTTTCAAGAGAGGAAGGGTTCATGTCCCAGATCTCATGTCTTTCCCGATTTTGTAAGTTTTCCTACCATGGATTTCCCTTCTACCTTTTTTTCCTTGTTGTTTCTTTCCATTAGTTTTTTCATGTATGCTTTGCAACATGATAACCTAGGATTGATCAATTACTTCTTTGTTCTCTTCCATGCATTTCCTATTTATTTCAAGACTATAACAACCCCATACCAATTGCTTTGAGAGCAAACACAAAAATTTTATTTTTTCCATTGAAATTTTGTTGGGGATATTTCATCCCTCTCATTTCAAACAATCTTGAACTTGTCACATTTGGAACTTATTCATTTACTTAAACTCCACAAAGAGCTACTTAAGAAACAATTCAACTTTTATGAATTCTATGCGGTTTCAAATCAATGGAATATTGAGAAAATGGCTCCTTTTAGCTCGTTTGTTCATTAATACAGTAGTCCTTTAAATTTCTTTGATTGCCTATCCATATTTTATTTTTCCTTCATCCTGCAAAGTCATGGTTGATTATATGCTTACATTATAAAAAGAAAAGCAAAATATGTGTTGTGGTCAACATTGTTAGCTTTTTCCCATATATTTTATTTTTCCTTCATCCTGCAAAGTCATGGTTGATTATATGCTTACATTATAAAAAGAAAAGCAAAATATGTGTTGTGGTCAACATTGTTAGCTTTTTCCCATGGGAAAAAAGCATAAATTTTACTTCAAGGAGAAAGAAAATTTATGTTCTGAAGAAGGCATGCCAAGCATGCATTTAATCTACCAAACTTCTCACGGTTAGGAGAGCCTGAGCATATAAAATTATGAAATGTAGAGCACAATTGACTCTACTTCACATATTAGTTAGCAATATAGCATTGTAGAAATAATCATATCAACCTCAAAAATGTTGATCAATGTCCCTGAATCTCAAGCTAGGACTGTCACCTAATAACGTTTGTGCTCGAATAACATAGGAAAATACCTCAAAACATAGAAACAATATACCACAACATGTTCTTTCAACCAATTGTCAACAAAAAAATTTATGACTAAATATGAGAATAACATTAATGCAATATGCAAGTCTCCAAAACCAATCAAGAATATCAAGAGTGAGGACCAGGGCCACCTAGCCTTAGAATATCTATGAACAGCCTATGATATAATTAAAATGTGTACCATCCTTTGATTCCTTTATTTTCCACTGCCCATAATCTAGGAGAAGACCTTCCTTATATAGTTTGTTTGTTGCCCTGTTCTGCTCCCTAGATCGATCCTAGAAGAAATTTGGGGTTGGGAAAACTCTGTAGCGACAGAAAGAGGATTCCAACATAGATGAAGAGGGTCCTCCCTAGAATCACCACCTCCGATCAAACCTGAATCCCTATCCTGATCTGAGAAAGTAGGGTTGAAAGAAAAAAAAAAAAAAAACTCACAAGGAATCACAAGTAGAAACTCCTCTTCAGATTTCCATTCACAAGCATGCACCGCAGATGGCCACAACTTTGCCAAATTCCCGGGAGGGAAGGAGAAAAACTTCTAAAGGGAACTGCCTCGGGACCCAGAGCAATACCCTGACCTAGAGAAAGCTAGTCTTGATAAAAATGGGGAGCCCCACAGGCAGGCCCGCTGACAGGCCCATAGACCTGGAATTTTGGTTCAAGAATGGAAACAGTAAACCTAACCTCCTCCATTCCA
The DNA here is from genome assembly GCA_032191745.1 of Picea mariana. Lineage (NCBI taxonomy): Eukaryota > Viridiplantae > Streptophyta > Pinopsida > Pinales > Pinaceae > Picea > Picea mariana. Next base: position 179,502 of record JASDQU010102598.1, on the reverse strand, counting down.
CCAGGTGAAAGCAACAACCCCTAATTCGGCGTGGAGAAGTCTCCTTGTCACTGACCAAATCGATTGTGCATACGAGAAATCAGTTGAATAGTCCAAAGTTTCCTCCTCCCATTCCATCGTAGCTGAAAAAATAGATACTCCACCCATCGGAAACAGAAAATAGAGGGAGCAGGAAACTAGCGAAACGTCAACTTTGTCAGTTATAATATATTGCAATATTTACTTTCTTCCTTTTAATATTTGAGGATGCATGGTCATTCTCAAGTAACATTTTTCTTAAAAGAAGATATTTGAGTGTTGAAGAGTATGTTGGGGTTGTTTTTTATCATTCACCCATTTTTTGAGCTAACAGAGAAAATTTGAAACCCAAAAGAGGAGTGTCAGTTCTCTAAAAATGAAAAAGAGGAGTGTCAGCTCTCTAAAAATGAGCGAGGGAATTTTGGGATTCTCCAATAACCCCTTCAATGTTGATCCTTTTTCTTTTGACAAGGAAAAGTGATTAACATTTTTGGCATCTCCATTGGGGACAAATCAAAGATCCATGGTTCTAAGAAGAAAATACATACATTATGGTTGACAAATCCACTAAAATAAATAACGGTTGGTTTGAAGAATTTGCATGGAAACTCCATTATTATGATCGATGTCAAGTTTTATAAAGAAGAAATATTTTCAAGGTTGACAGGAAATTTAATTACCTCGCTATTTGTAGCAAGAATAATCGAATAAATTATCATTAAATTGTCAACCCTAGGTCCAAATGCTTGCAATATGTTGTATATTATATGTACATGCTATGTGTTCTTTAGTTCCACTAGTTTTCTAATATGCTTCTATGGAAAGGAAATTGCATCAATATCTAGGTAAGAAAATGATATTGCAAGAAATTAATACACCACACTTTGCAAGAGAAATAAACATGCTACAGAAAGTAAACACACTTGCAAAGTAAAATACTGTAAAGGAAATCAAACT
>JASDQU010102598.1:159129-169724 GCA_032191745.1 Picea mariana | reverse complement strand
TCTAGATATCAACTATAGTAAAGTTAAATCCCTTTTGTATTGGGGTACATGCTCATATCCAATACAAATTTAAAAAACTGTGTAGGCATTTTATGGATGATGTCCTTGAGGTCCTTACATGTTTATGAGAACCACATTGTAATACCTTCCTTAAAATTTTAATGAGTGAAACTTTTACTTAAATTTTTATCAGTTAGCCTTTAACAATAAATGAGGTTCATGTTTTGAAAGCAATGAATATGGAAGTAAGTAAACAAGATTGCATATGTACTAAAAACACGGGCTTTGAGATGGTCAAAGGAACAATAGAAAACTCATAAAACGAGGTAGGGTCAAAGTCTCTCGATGGAGGTCAACTTCACCTTCTTTCTCGATGTTCTCTTACCATTCTATCTACTTTGTGCTAGTGCCAATGACTACTGGAAACCCTAGAATAAGCAGAGTGAGAAGGAAAATTCCCTTGAGGTGTCATCATTCTCAAGGTAAATGACACATTGGTCCAATATTAATCCATCAAGTCATGTAGGTGAACTACTTCCATCTCCACTTTACACATTTGTATCTAAACTTACAGAAGTAGGTGGGCACATATTAGAGAAATTATGTTCAAGAAAATATTGTGTTGGTGCATTGGTAAAAATATACTCAATTTTAATTATCCATGGATGATATATGATGTTAAATCTAATCCAACATCAAGCAATCTAAATGTCAATGGCTCAAGGGAGGAATCCCCTAACAAATCAATCTTCCAAGTAATCTAGGTTAGGTGCAAGGAATGGCATAACTCACATGCTCACTGCCAAGTTGATTAAGTGTATTTACAAAACCATGATAGAGATTCGATGTTTTGTTCTTGTCACATAGGGCGTATTTGGGATGAACCACTCACAAATAATGCAATTGTTTCCCTATGGGTAGACCTCCATGTAGTAAGGACCAAACAAAACAATATTTTTCGGGCTTTAGGTTCCACTTCTATGTGGATTTCAATTGATATACCTGGGTCTTCTCCTTAGAGATTCTCCTAATTTTGTTGAGCTTGGCCTCCATAAAAGGATTATTTGACAACCAATTATATCCATTGAAATTATTGAGCTTTAAATATCCATTCCCTTGGTTCTATCTCTAGTCTCTCAACTAGGCTCGGGGCCCTAGGAGGTCAAGATTGAAAAAGAGGTTATTGAGGATCAATTCCCAAATATTTTCAAGGATAATATTATCTGGATTGTTAAGATTGAAATTTGTTTTCAAGGTCTCCTAACTCTTCCAATTTATAGATTGGGCTTTATGGATGTCTCCAAGAACTCCAATGCCAAGTTTTTTAACCTCCTCTTTGTTGAAAACCAAAGGTCTTCGACAAATGGTTTCCCTTCCTATAGAATAATTGGGGACCAACAAAGGCAATGGTCATTGAAGGGGAGCCAACTTGTGCTCAATGGCCTTTCAATCCCTCTAGATTATTTTGGCAAAAAAAATCCCATTATATGGATGAGATCCAGGGTAGTCAATAAACTTTCGAAATTAAGGTTTCTCCACATATTCTAGCCATGGGGAGCTCCTAAGGTGATGCATTTACATAGAAGAAATTTCTAGTCTTTGGACATACCTTCTACTACTCTAATGACCCACTTACCACATAATTATTAGGCTTGCGCTTAGGTGGGCATAGTACCCATCTCTCCTTTCTCCACGAGGGTGCAACATAGGCTCCAACTGTCCCTATGGAATCCTTTTCCCTCATCATATTTAGCCCGCAAAATATTTCCCAATACTTTTTTAATTTAACATGGGCATGGGTCAAAGTAACCCATCACAAAGAGTAATACACATGCATGGTTGCAAACACCTTAGTAGAGATTTGAAATTTTCCTATTAGATATAGGGGTTTTAGAATCCATTTTTCATTTTTTATATACACTCACCACTACTTCTGATAACTCTAAGGCTTCAAAGGTGAAAGGAATTCCAATGAATTTGAACATTTGTCCAAGTTGTATACATGTACATCATTCACCTACTAACCAATCACTTGTTTCCTATTGGCTTTGATAATAACATTGAGTCTTAGACAATTTTGATCCCAAGACTTCACAAAACTAGTGTCCAAGATAAATGGTATTATCCAAGGATTATTCTCTTCAAGGATAGCAATGAAAGAGTCATCTGCAAAGTGTCCATTTACAAGTTGACCTTCTTTTGGGCTAGGAAGGGGAATGCCTCGGATAAGCCCCCAGGACATTATTTTGTGGATGAGTTAGTTGAGAGTTTCAACAACCATCACATAAAGGGATAGAGCCAAAGGGTATCCCTAGTGGATAGAGCATAAGAAGCCTATTTCTTCACAGGTCACTTTGTTAGTAGAAACATAGGTTGTTGCTTAAAAAAATAGGGTTTTATCTACTATGATAAAGATAGGTCCAAATCCAAGTACCTTCAACAGGTTGAGGATGAAAGGGCGCTCTATCCTATCATAGGATTTTTTCAAAACAATCTTGATGAAAATGGCTTGTAAGCCCTAGATCTGGGCCCATTCCATTCCTTCCAACTATGACATTATCTGGAATGTACTTTCCATTGATAAACTTTTCTTGCTCTAGTTTGATGATTTTCAATAGAATATGCTTTTGCTAGAATTTTGTATGAGACATTCATAAGAGTTATTGGCCTCTTGCTTTTGATAAGCTCTAGGTATGTTGACTTTGGAATGAACTTGATAATCCATTTGTTTGTATGGATACTTAACATATCAATTTAAACCACCTATTTCCACCCTTGGATGAGACAAGTGATTGCAAAGTCCTAAGTGGCGTTATAAAATTTACATGTAATTTAATCTTGTCCAAATGATTTATCATAAACAATCTCTTCAAGGTAAACCCTTGATTCATCCAACATTAGCCCTTCATCACAAGCATGCTTTTCTTCTTGCATCGACTTTGTTAGGACTACATCAACACAAGTCAACATGGTGACCTTTTTTTTCCTTTATTATTCCTTATGATTGAAAACATAATTTTTTATGATTAACAAACTCATTTTCAATGTTCACATGGTCATTGTTTTTGTCATCTTCAATTTTGAGGGCCTTGATATGCTCCACATCTTCCTTAGAAGTGAGGGGTTTGAAATTTCCTTTAGAATCCATGACACTTATCTTAATCCAATAGAGCCTGGATTTGAATTGTCCCCCCCTTGCTTTATAAGTTTCAACAACCTTCATCATATGTCTCAACTTGCCACTTTGTCTTGGAATTGTTCACTAGAGGGGTTAAGTTGAAGCATTCTTGAAACTTCCTCGAGCTTTTTCAACACCACCTTGTGTTTCCTCTCATGACCATCATTAGTCTTACCATAACTTCTCAAAAAGGTACCGACTCTTCTCATAGAATCTTCCTACCAAAGAATTTGGCCTCTATCTCCTCGAAGTCTCAAACTTAGGTTACAGATTCTTTTGAGAGCTTAAACACATGTTTTATGCTTAAAATGAGAGGTGTTAAACATTGATTAAGACTAGAACACCTTGATATTTTCAAATCCCCATGAAATGAACAAAAATATAGGCTGGTAATAAGACAAAGTGGTGATATCTCCCACTACCTAAACTGACCATCTTCCTCGATGGCCAAAAAAAATGAATCATGCTCTGATAACATTGCTCTATCCAATATTTTAAGGACCCACTAGTTTCCTTTCTAGAAGTTAGACCATGTGAAGCAAAGCTCCGATAAGTCTTTTCAATGAAACTTGTTAGGGTCACATAAGTCGAGTTTGACTTAGAGTATGTTTCAATCCAGTTATTCCCTTGGGGGAATTCAAACATGGAAAATACATTCTATGTCCTCATTAGTTTCCACATTGTTAAAATCATGTACAACAATGAAAAATCTTCCATGAGTTCTTTGGTAAAGCCAATCCCGAAGGGACTCTCACCAACACCATTTGGTGCACATATATTAGCCATGTATAACACATGGCCTATGAAATCAAACATGATCCATATAACTTGGTTGGTATGGTCTACCTTATGTTGGATAATGGTCTTCACCTATTTTAGTGACACAAGAGTTGTAGCCCCCCCTGCAATTTCATCATGGTTATTGAAGAAAGAACAAAATTTGGCCAAATTACCTGAAGGGACAAATCAAGAAAAAACATAATAACTTTAACTTCTTCCAAACACAAAATATTGATCCCATAAACAACTTATCTTACTCTTCAAACCATGGATTCATGACAAGGGTCAATATGCTCTAGAGCATTCCAATATTCATTGAGCACATTCACAAAGAAAATCTATCTCCTCGCATTCTCGCCTAGATAAAGAGTCAAAGGGGTTTGGAGAAAACACAATTTGCATATTAGGTGGGAATTAATCATTAAAATTCTCAATCTTGTTAATCGCTTTTCCTTATTAGAGGAAAAGGGATAAACATTGAAGAGGTCATAGGAGAATTCCATAACTCACTCCCTCATTTTTAGAGAGTTGGCACTCCTTTTTCTAAGTTTTAGATTTTCTTTGTTATCTCAAAAATGGGTGAGTGCTAAACAACAAACCCCAACATACTCTTCAACATAAATATTTTTTTAAGTAAAATATTACCTAAAAAGGACCATACAATCTCAAATATTAAAAGAAAGAAAGTAAATATTGCAAGATATGATAAATAATAGAGCTGCCCACAACAAAGATTATGCCTTTCTTTGTATAATGTAAGCACACAATCAACCATGACTTAGCAACATGAAGGAAAAATAAAATATGGATAGGTCATCAAAGAATTTTAAAGAACTATTGCATTAATAATTAAACAACCTAAAAAGATCCATTTGCTCAAGATTCCATTGATTTGAAACCACACATAATTCATAAAAGCTAAATGATTGCTTGAGTAGTTATTTGTGGAGCTAATTTAAAATAATAAGTCATGGATGTGACAAGTTCAAGGCTATAACAAACAAGAGGATTGAGACAACCTCAACAAAGTTTCAATGACAAATACTTAAATGAAATGATTACATTTTCTCTAAAAGGAGTTGGGATGGGGTTTCCATAGACTTGAAATAATATAGGAAATGCCTAAAAGAGAAGAAAGAAGCAATTGATTAGTCCCAGGCTATCTTGTTGCAAGTCATACATGAAAAACCTAATGGAAAGGAACAACAAGGAAGAAAAGCTGGAAGGGAAAGTCACAATGAGAAAACTTACAAAACTGGGAAAGGCATGAGATCTAGGTTATGAGCTCTTCCTCTCTTGAAACTATCCATTTTATATCTCCTAATATCATTAGCATGATTTTTGAACCCTAACTGTCTTCTTAACTAATATCATAAAACTTTAGATACTTGCTCTACTGCTTTGTGGACCAAAGTATTGATGTAATCTCTTATGGGTCCCATATTAACCTTCTCTTTAACCCTCAATGCAAATATTTCACTTTGGACTTCACTCAACTCTATACAATGTTCTTGAATTAATGAATCGATTCCAACATTTTCAACAACAAGATCACCCAACCGTCTTCTTATTTATTTTTCAGAAAAATTGTAAGTCCATCAAATTCCTCAACCAATGAAGACTTGGAAATAATCAATCTATACTCCTCATTAGTAAGGAAATCGTCTTTCATGAACACTTGAGGGTCCATCCAATTCTTTTATTGCATCAATAGACTTAAAGAAAACCTTACTTTGTCTTTCTCCCAATATATTGTAGGTGGAAATCAACTGTTGCAAGATGCTAATTCAAGCATCCCATCTAGCTCTTACCAGTTTGAACCCAGAATTCAAAGGCAAATTCTCCTTTTGTCACTTATGTTCATACATATCATTTAGAGCCTTGTTGAAAATGCCAACAAAACTCTTATAAAAAATTTCATCAACTTGGAGCCATTGTTTTAAAGACTCAATTAAATAAATGATTTGCGTGGTGAGGGTATATTATTTGCTCGCTAGTGCTCATAATGTTGAAGGGCCGGAATGACCCGTTCAATCAGATGAGGGAAAATGCCTGAAGGCAAGTCCCAACTAGACCCACTTTTGTTTGGAATAGCATTTTCGACCATATTTTGGCATGGTTACCAATCTAACTAATGTACTAACTAAATATGAACCTGAGAACCGAAGGTAATTAGATGAATTAAAAAATAAATCTAACTAACTAATTCTAAGCTAAGATGAATGATTACAATTCTAAAATGTAGTCTCTATTTAATTCTAAGCTAACCTATCCTCATCAGGAGCAAAACAAGGATGGATATAGTGAAATATTTATATTACTTGCATAGAAGAAATTCATCATACATGTAACATGAAAGTTCAACAACATGAATGGTTGGAATCAAGTAATTGATTAGTTAACTGCATCATACTGCCATTGTAGTCGCTTTAAAAATCATTGTAACTCTGAATAATGAAAGCATTAGTTCAGAAATAATTCGAAAACCAATATTCACATACTACAGTAATAGTCATGCATAAATTGAATAACCAGATTCATACATATCAACACCATAATCTCCAACAAAAAATGTCTTCAGGTTCAAATTAACTTGCAGTAAAAATATTGTCTTGCTACATTATGAAACCAAAAGTCTTTTCTAACAAACAGTTTTCCCTTTTATAACGAGGAGTGACTGTTTACATTATTATCTTTGCAATCATGAAATCAAGGCAGTGTTACATAAAGAGACTCTTCATCTTTCGAATCCAAAAATAAGATTACAATAACTGAAGAAGGCAACATCTAGAAGAAATTGTGAAATTTGTAATCATGAGCTACCTTCTCCCTGTAGCTGACCTTGATATTCTTTCCATAGGGAATGATCTCTCAATATGCTTTCGAGTTTGCTTAATTATAATCTTTCCAAGACTATTCTCCGTTGCAAACTTTGGTGGATACTTCTTGGTATAACTTCTCCGTTGCGTTCGTGACAAAGAATTGGGTTTTGTGGGTGAGTCGGTGATCCAGGAGGATCCCTAGGTCCAGAAAAATGCTCAAAAACAAAAGCTATCGGAATTGGATGAAACTAGCTCCATTGCGTATGTCTCGTCGTGTTGATTTCGACCATATAATTTTTTCCTCAAACAAACACTGTATGCGAAAGTTATCGCGTTCTGATCAAATTCCCAAACAGGCAAATAGTCAACAGTCAAAGTCAACGTTGACATCAACAGTACGACATGATGATGTGGCAGTGAAACGTGGTCGGTGACTGGACTGTACGACAGAGGATGTGGAAGTATGGATTGACATGTGGCAGTACAACAGGCTGATGTGGTAGTGATGTGTGGCAAGTGACTGGGTTGTATGACAGTGACATGGCAGATTGATAGGACGCTGACTGTGTTGTTGAATATTCTAGTACGGACCAATCATAGGGCGACATGTGGCCCAATAAGAAGGTACCACATGGCACCCTGAATTTTTCCAATGACAACTAGTTCAAAAATTTTGGGGTCCGAAAGTTTCGAACTTCCGACCTATATGGGTGTCGTGGACTAACAAACTCGAAGCTACCAACTCCGCTGCATGTGGTTCTTGTTATAGATTTGGCGTGATATATTTTTGAATTTGAAATTGGCAGGATCTCGGGATAAGCCCCGGTCGACGGAGACCAGCCCCAGCCGAGCAGGGGCTCGAACCAAGAGCCAGAGTTAGTTGCAAGCGTGTGGGGGCTTAAGTATAGGCCATATGGCCCATATGACCGCTACAAAGGGGGCGCGTGCCCAGCCTAGGGGGCCTAGTCTGATATTTTGTAATAGAGTGGGTTTTTGTTATAGTTTTGGCCAGAATTGGGCCTTTTTTGGAGATTTTTTGGCCATATGGAGGGGGATTTGACCACAAAAAGAGCGCATCCTGTTGCGGCATGCACTCGTGTTATTTTTTACTCTTCACCTCTTCATATTTCCTTCTCTGATAATCTTGCTCAGCTTGGAGTCTTTTTTGTTCTATCTTTTCCTCCTTTCAGGTTTTCTCCTGCTCTCTGGTGATGTGAGTGTCCTGCTCTTGCTGAAGCAATCTCTGGAACTGGTTTAGAGTTTCCTTCTTGATCTCTTCTTGTTCATGTTCAAATTCCCGCTTGGCAACATCATAGGGTAAGTAATGTAGGATTTGATCATAAGAGAGGATCCCCTTAAACTTTTCCTCTTCAAAATCGACCACGTGGATGTTGGAATGGGTGAGACCAACATACATGACATGGATTATCGCAAGCTCATGAGGATCATGGCCTTTGGGATATCCTAAGCATAGGATTAAATCTTGTAGTACCTCCACTTTTTTCCTTGCACATTGGCCATTGGAAATAACATAACTTTCGAAGTGGATAGGGAAAACTGGCTAAAGTTTTTTGCTGCTAATTTGCAATAGTGCAGTGACCCATGACACCATGGTTTGGTATGCAATCTCCCTCATCAAAAAACTATCTGGGACAAAGTAGGGTAAAAGGTGTGGGGCTCCAGTGGTTCCATACACCATGATATATGAATAATATTTATAGAGAAACTAGTCAACTACCCTTTTCATCCCATTCCTAGCTTCAAAGGAAATTCTCTGTATTGGGAAACCAAACAAAATAGAGTGCAGAGGGGCTAGGAAGAGATTGCATATGTCTTAAAAGTGTTTTCTATAATTAATGCTCCATAACTTAGAGCAATATACATGGATGGGAGGTTGGTTTTGGTTCGAGATCCACCCCAAGTAAACAAATTGTTCAGAGGAGCAAATGGCATCAATCATGTAGGATGACATATAAAAACATGGCTTCTTCATAGTTGAGAGATTCTTCATGAGTAGACATATGTTGAAAGCCAGGATGTCTGCCTAGTTGAATAATTTCCCTATCTTGATGATAGTGTGTGCCAAAGGCAACCAACCGGTTTGAAAATGTGTGTTCTTTTCTTCTCCATATAGTCGACAAAGCATGTCTACCAACAATTTTTAGGTCATCTTGAGCCTGTGAGTGGGAACTAATTTATGGCCTTGTTTGAGGGTCTCATCTTCATTGACCCACCAATGTTTCATTTGCTTAGCTGGTCCTTTGCTTGCTTGGGAAAACCATTTTAAGAACGTTTCATTGAGAGAGCATGTGGGAGTTGGAAGATGATATCTCGAGCTGATGTCTTCAGGTCTTAGGGATGCTACTCTCTTCCCTTGTTTTCTCACGATGGTCATTGTGGTTATATAAAATTGTTTGAGGCACCATTTCACTGCCTTGTTGTATGGGAAAAGCAGTGGTTGGGCGACTACTAGATGGATGCGGCTTCTTAAGATATTCTGGTAAACTCCCAAATTCTCGTCATCCGTGGGGAAATCTGCAAAATTGAAGATCCAGTAGATTTCTTCATAACCAGGGCAGTGATATTCACTAGTGTGGTGATTAGTATCAATCACCAACACTTCAACTGGTCGAGACAATGATTCAGGTCCAACAGTTGATTGGAAGCAAACCGAGCCCTTTGGTCTTTTGGGATTTTGGCTTGTCATGATTGATTATTAGTCGGTCTTGTATTACAACGTAGAAATGAGTATCAACTCAATAAACATAATGTGTTAGCTTTAACAACAAAAACATTTAAATGACAAAATGGGCTACTTGCGATTAAGCGACGACAATAACTGTGCAGTAACACTCAGTGAAAAATCAAGACATAACAAATGTTTTGCAAACTTATGGTGTAAGATATGTCTAAAGAGGGGGGTTTATAGCCCTTAATGCACATTAAACATTCATAAATGCGCCATAACTAGGGTGTGCACAAGAATCATTTCTAAATATGGCCTTCATCTTTGTTATCAATGCTCATTAAGGGTGGCGGCTGCCCGGATTCATGTATCGGAGGTGGCGAAAGGTTGGAGTTCAAAAGGAACATTATCGGAGTCATGCATTTAGAGAGGGAAGGATCGCAAATTAAGTCTAGCTCCGATGGGAGGGGTATCGAAAGAATATTCCCTTTTCTTTAGAAAAGCGTGCCGATCTAACAAGTATGCAACGTTGCAGGGAAGGTGGGACCTGTCGAAGTCGTGGCGTCGAAGGTCATCTGGGTGAGGTTCAAACTGAACCCTGAAGAAAAGGCATCATAAGAATATTCCCTTTTTTAAAACGATGTGCCGAGCATAATCTTTGCAAGACTTTAGAGAAAATCCATTGGTGATCCAGGTGGATATCGGTGGCCACCCACCTTCTCCAACTGGCCCAAAACTGTTTCTGGCAATTTTGGTAATTTACTATTTTTAGCAGTTTTTAACTTCCGAGGCCATTTTGAGGCCCTAAATGATGTTTTTTGAGAAAACGGGGAGCAACATGAATCATAGATCAATGTTTCTCACCCAAAAATTGTAGTTCTCGGATAGATCTTTCCAACGAGCTATCATGCGCCCCAAACAGAGATCGTATGCAAAAGTTACGCCCTTGGGTAGTTGACGTATCAACTACCCCCATCGGGGCCCACAAACCTTTTGGATTTTCATCTTCCGGGGTTAGGGTTTTGGATTTTACTTATGTTAAAAAGGCCCTTAGAGCCTCATTTTAATAATCATCTTCTCACGGATGCAAGTAGCCGTCACATCTCTTCTCAGAGATAGGCTACCACCA
>JASDQU010102598.1:136392-150196 GCA_032191745.1 Picea mariana | reverse complement strand
GAGGCCATGGGGGGTGATGTTGGGCATCACCCCAGCCCCCATGGGCTAAGCCTTTGCCCCGTGGGACCAAGGTTTAGCCCCTGGGGGCTGGGGTGATGTCGAGCATCACCCCAGCCCCAGGGGCTAATCCTTGGTCCCATAGGGCTAAGGCTTAGCCCCTGGGGGCTGGTGCGATGCCTAGAATCACCCCAGCCCCCAGGGGCTGAGGTGATGCCCAACATAACCACCACGACACCCACGACGCTCAACCAACATGGGTGTTGTGGGTGTCATGGGGGGTGATTTCGGGCATCACCCCAGCCCCCAGTGGCTAAGATCTGGTCTGATGGGGCCAAGGCTTAGCCCATGGGGGCTGGGGTGATGCTGAGAATCGCCCCAGCTCCCAGGGGATAAGCCTTAGCCCCGTGGGACCAGCGTTTATCCCATGGGGGTTGGAGTGATACCCGACATCACCCCAGCCCCCACGAGCTAAACCTTGCCCCCCTAGAACTAGTGCTTAGCCCCTGGGGGCTGGGGTGATGCCCGACATCACACCAGCCCCCACGAGATAAGCCTTGGCCCTGTGGGACCAAGGCTTAGCCCTTTAGCCCTTGGGGGCTGGGGTGATGCCGAGAATCACCCCCCACGACACCCCAATAATATGTAGGTTTGTAATTTTTTTTTTGTTTTAAATGTTATTAAATTTGTTTATATTTGCTTTTTCTATTTTTTTACTTTAGTTTCAATTAAAATTGATAGTTTTTGTATTTTCAAATTGATTTTAACTTTCTTTTTAATTTTTTTTTTAATATGCTTAGAAGTTTATTTTAAAATTGGTTTTAAATTTTTTTTTTTATTATTTCATTATTGATTTTATTAAAATTGTTTTCTTTTCATTTAAATATTGTTTTTAAAATATATATTTTTGAAATTTTTGTCTTTTATTTTAATTTTAAAGTTTTAGTTCAAGATTTTTTAATATTTTTTATTTTAAATATTTTTTTTCTTGAATTTTGTTATTTTTTTAATCTTTTTAAAAGTATTATTTATTTATTATTATTATTTTTAATTACATTTTAAAGGTTTTTTTAATGATTCTTTTGTAAAAATATATATAATTTTTTAAATTATTGTTTTTGGAGGAAATTTATTTTTTATTTTTTATTTTTAGTTATTTTTCTTTTTCACATTGTTTTTTTAACCTTTATTTTTATTTTTTTAATTGAATTTATAATATAATTTTTTAAATGTGGTTTTTCGTCATTTAAAAAAAATATTTATTTGTGAAGATTTTGTTCTTTCTATTTATTTGTTTTTTAATGTAAATTAAAAAAATAAATTTTGTAAATAAATTTTCAATGGACCATTTGGAGTCCAATTTTGGGATGTTTATTTACATAGGGTTTTTTTTGTCAATATCACAATTTCAATTAGGTTGCAAATAACTATGATTTTCACGTTTAAGAAAAAACAATTTTTTTAAGTAGCATGACTTTTTGATTTAGGTGTTGATTTTAAGGTTTTTCTGAGCTACTGTATGAGTTTCGAAGACCATGTTCGAAAAATGTTGTAATTTTGACCACGTTTAAAAAAATGGTGCTACCGGTAGCACCACTTTTTGATTTGGGGGTTGATTTTCATGTTTTTTACGCAAAATTATGAGTTTTAAGGGCTAGAGTTCTTGTTTTGAGGTCACAGTTCTCGCTAAGTCGGTAAGTATGTTTCAAACAAAAAACCCTACAAAATAGGTATAAGTCCAAAGAAAAAAAAATTCTTAGCCACCAAATCATACAAGTGAAAACAATTTTACAGGTAGAGATGTGGTAGGGCTTGTAGAATTTGATTATATTTCATAATTAGAAAAACTATTCCACCAACCAAAAGGTTTAGGCCAACCATAAAATTCCTTGTTTTCGTGATTTTTAATTGGTAAACATCTACTTCAAACATTGTGGAAGAGATCGGGAAGGAATTGCATAATGTATGTGGTGGGTACTTCACATCAAATATTACAACACACATGATACTTTGAACAGGTTACTTCTGACCAACTCTATTTTTTGATGTAATCTAGTATGCTAGAGCTTGTAAGCCTTGTTAGTGTTTCACATGAAATCAAAAGTTGCCAATGTTATCTTTGGAGATTGTCATGGTCGAAGCTCCTTTTCAATATTGGAGCTTATATTTTATTGGTGAGATGCATGATAAGTTATAACTCTAGTAATGTTGACCTTGCATGACAACTAATTTTGTTTCTAGGGTTTTTGCTAAATGAAGTCAACAATTGGATTAAGGATCAAATATTTAAGGAGTTCAAGGAAGCATATCATTGGTGCCTCTAATTTTCTCCTAGCTTATTGTATTTATCTCAGTTGTGAACTTCTATCTTTTGGATATCATTGAGTCTCTCAGATTTCTTCCATAAAACTTATCGTTGAGTGGTGTGAGTGAAAAAAAGTCTTGAAGTCTGCTCTCTAGATCCACGTAAGAAGTTTTCATGGATGTGAAGTCAATATGATGTTTCTTATATCCATGTACTTGCTACTCTTGTGATAATATCAGAAAGATCATCATCATTGGTGACCAATTCGAGCATATTGATGGTATGAGAATTCTATCTTGTAATAGCTCTCGCTTTAAGACTTTTTGGACATTAAAGCTTCCTTTGACTATTAATACAATAGAATGTACTTTGAGCTTTAAGACTTAAATTTGTAAGTTCTTTTTTCTAGTGAGATTTTTTTCCTTCTTGTTATTTCTCTTATCCATGTTCCATGCCCTTCTCAACTATGGAACCAATGTATGAATGATATTAGAGTAGAGTAATTTACTCATTTTTTGAAGGTTTTTACTCATCGTTTTAAGATTATTGTTTGCTAATTTTTCCAAGAGACCTTCAAATATCCGTTTTTTCCATTGTCTTTGGAATATCTTTCTGTGAAATTTGCTCACTTACATTGCAGATCTGCAACTTTCTTTGCAGAACTAGCCAGAGTAATAAATTAAGATTTGTGTGATTTTAAAGATTGATTTGAGCAGATCTAATTTTCTTTCTTGCCGATCATGAATTATTATTGTATATTTTGAATTATTTGATTGCAGAGCAACAAGTATAATTGTAGGTTGAAAGTAAGTTATACACCAGTACTCTAACAAAAAATCTTTGAATTTCTTACGGACACCCCCCTCAAACTATCATGCACTATTCCAGAAATGAGAGAGAGAATATTAGTGACTTAAGTAATTTTTTAAAATGATTATTGGACGACTCCTTTCAGGATAATTTCAAGTGGTTACACCTACACATACATATATTGTGAACTGGTCTTTCTATAGAGATCCTTGTCATCCCTTTGAGGTAATATGCACATATTTAGATATTTTCCTTTCAATAGTGATTAATTTGAAATCTACCTATGTTGTTGTCTATTTATAAGAAGTATATTTTATTTATTTCCTAATTATTTCAATTCCAAATGCTTCCAATATGCACATACTAGTGAAAATAGAGTATCAAAACACACAAGTTATGCCCTATTTTCAATCAGAATATCAAGACACACAACCAACCAAAAGGAATAAAGACACCAAATTGTAATGCTCGTAGACTTGTAAGTTATGCCCTATTTTCAATCAAAGTATCAAGACACAACTAGACATCAAATTAACGAAATCATTGCCAATGTCCAACACAACTAGATCATAGAGAAAAATGTCAACTAAATTAATGTGAGCACATACCACTAAACAAGTAATGAGGTAAACATAAACCTGTAAAAACAATTCAATATAAATTGATATCCAAACAATTCACTTAAATACAAACCTACGCCCTAATGCAGAAATGATCCAGGTGGATATTGGTGGCCACCCAATTGTTCCAACTGGCTCCTCTTGACAGTTTTTAGTTCAACATGTTTCTCTGTAATGATGACATTTCTTTTAAATTGTGGGTTCTGCACTTTTGGGGCTATCTTGAATCTCTATATAGAATCTAGGTGGATATTGGTGGCTGCCCACCTATTCCAACTGGCTTATTTAGGAAATTTTCATGTCAGTACATCTTTTTGTACTTCCAGTGTCGTTTTGGGGCCCTAAACAATGTTTTTGGTTTTTTTGGATTGACATAGTTGAAATGTAGATGGAGTCAAATATTGACATTATAATGTGTATTTCTCAAAAATACCTTTCCAACGGGCTATCACACACATAAAACAAAGGTCGTATGAAAAAGTTATGACCACGGGAAGTTGAGGTACCAACTTACCCATCAGAGCCCACATAACTTTTGGTGTTTCATCTCTTAGGGTTATTTTTTTGGATGTCTATGGTTTTGGAATTCATTATTAGTTTTAAAAATGTCTTTGGAGCCTCATTGTAATCATTCGTCTCAGACGGATGCACATAGCAGCCACATCTCTTCTCAGATATAGCTACGACCATTCAAGCAAGTTGTTTTCAGTTCTAAGTTTTACATTTTCAGCCTATTTTCTTTATTTAGTGGAAGTTATTGTTCACTGGATATATGTTGTTGTTCTCCATATATCTGTGTTATTGTATTCAATATGATGTTCATTTCGTTCCACTCATAAATCTAGATCTGTGGTATCAGAGTAGTCTACTCTTCATTTTTTTTCTTCGTTCATGCCCCTGACAAGATCTGGGTACAATAAGTTGGGAATCGAACCAGTCGAGCCTTTGCAATATAGGTCGCATTGATTCCGATAAAAACTCATGGGGGACGAGAAGAAATATGATGGAGCAAGATATCCTTTAAAAATGTTTCTTGAGGAATCCCTTGTGTGACAAAGGAACGAAATGATGCACATATTTGCACAGATCCTTTGGCAGCTTCCCAGGAGAGACACATCTTCGTCAAGCAACCATGCAACCCCCTTCAAGATACAAGTAAATTTTTATATTCCATTATTTGAAGGACTAATAGATGCGAATGTTGTAGATAAATGGTTGAATGTGCTCGAAGGGTATTTTTCGGCCCATAATTTTTTCGATAGGGAAAATATTACTTTTTCACTCCTCAAGGCCATCCCCCATGTTAAGGACAGGTGAGATACTTACTCTGAGAAAAAGGCCACAGAGGAATCTGTGATATTTTTGGTCTCCCCCACATGGGATTCCTTCAGGGATGCCATTAAAGAATAGTACTACTTTGTTGGAAGCTACGAGGACCAATACACAAGATGGACCACGTTGTGTCAGGAAAGGGACTAGACAATACCAGATTTCACTAATATTTTCCATACCCTACACACCAAATTGGATATTAAAGACTTTGAATGACATCCGGTGCTCAAATACTGAGGTTTTCTACATAGATACATTCAAACAAAAATGGATTTTATGGACATTGCATCATTAGGTGCAGCTTATAGATATGTTGTCAAGATCGAGCATAAATTTAAGCAGAAGAGGTGAGAGTTTGGATCTGCAAACTCCTCACAACTGAAGCAGGGAAAAGGTGTCCCCAACCCATAAAATAAGGGATAGAGAAAATATGGCCACTCTTAGGACAAGCACTCCAAGCCGCAACCTAGGAAGGGTAATGAGAAGTCGTAGAAGGACACAAGAAAATTGTGTGAAAACCATAAAATCCCTTGGCACAACACCGAAGAATGTTTCTCCAAGAATTCACTGGTGTACAAGCGGAAATATTCCAGGTCAGAGGTAGATTATGAATCTGAATCAAATCCAAAAGGAGGGAAGCAGGTTATTGATGTCGAACCCAACGCTTTTTTTCCTACCACCAAAGTCCAACCAAGCAAACCAGAAGAACCATAGGAAGGGGAATGCCTCTTTCACTCATGGATGTGGGTAAAGGGGGATCCTCTTCTTTTCATTTTCAATAGAGGTAGTCAGAAGAACCCGATCTCAAAATAGGTCATCAAGTGGTTTGACCTGTCGATGACACCACACCTGTAGTCCTACACCATCGGTTGGCTTCGTCAAGGAAGAGATCTCTACGTCAGCCAACAATGTTGTCTTCCCTATGACATCAAGCCCTTCAAAGATGAGGGATTGTGTGATATTTCTCCCCTTGAAGTTTTTGATGTTCTTTTAGGACAACCATATTTGTGGAAGCAACATGTGATGTATGATTCTAGACCCTGTAGTGTTATTATTACTTTGGATAGACAATCGTATAGGATACCATAGGTAGCACGTCCTACCACTATTTCTTTAATCTTTGTTGAGCAATGCAGTAAGGTCATTACGAAGACTGGGAAGTTCATCTTCTTTGTGATCCATGCTCATAGTAAGAAAAAGGTTTCCACCCCATTTGTGACCTCTACACAAAGCCTCTCTTTGCCGTAGAAGCAAGTGGACAGGGTCATGGAAGAGTATAGAGACATATTCTCCTCACCCATCGGGGTACCGATGCACTACCAAGTCAAGCATCCAATTGATCTCACCCCTGATGCACCTCTACCTAATGGACCATTCTATCATCCCTTGCTGATGGAAAATGATGAAATGAAGTATCAAATCCAAGAATTTCTTCAAAAGGGGCACATCATACCCAACTCCTCCCCTTATGGAAGCCTGATTGTACTGGTGTAGAAGAAAGATGAGACCTGGTGACTCTGCATTGATTACAAAGCATTAAAAAAAATCACAGTCAAGAACCTATACCCAATTCCCTGAATTGATGACCTTCTTGACCAACTCAAGGGGGAAAAGTTCTTCAACAAGACTGACCTAAAGTCTGGTTACCACCAGGTTCCCATCGAACCGACTGATGTATGGAAGACAACTTTCAAATCTAAAGAAGGTCTCTTTGAATGGATGGTCATGCCCTTTGGCTTAACAAATGCACCAACAAATTTCACGAGGTTGATGGATGATGTATTGATACCCTTCGCCAACTCTTTTTTGGTAGTATATCTAGATGACATCCTCATCTTCAACAGAACTTAGGAGGAGCACATGGAACATATTCAACAGGTTTTGAGCACTCCGTAGCAACAAAAGATATATGCCAACTTGGAAAAATGATCCTTTGGAATGAATAGGATCCAATACTTGGGATACATTTTTTATGAACATGGGGTACATGTGGATCCAACCGAGATCCAAGTCATTCGTTATTGGCTAGCCCCGAACACACTAACCGATATTTGAATCTTCTTGGGACTTGCCAACTTCTACTGACGGTTCGTGTTGGGATTCTCCCATATTGCATGGGCCCTCAACCAAGTGACCAAGGGCGGTGGAAAGGCAAATTTCGCATGGGGGAAGGAACAACAACGAACATTTGATGATCTGAAGCATAGATTGTGCTCATCTCTAGTACTCTCCTTACTCGATCTGTAAAAACCATTCGAGATTGAGATTGATGCATCTGACTATGTTGTAGGCACAGTTCTCACCCAACACGGTCATCCAATAGCATACCATAGTGAGACACTCTCATATATTGTTCGAAAATACCCCACCTATGACAAGGAAATGTATTCCATTGTGAAATCATGTCGTCAATGGAAACATTACATTCAGGGAAATGATACAATCATCCACACTGATCACAAGCCTCTACAGTTCATACAGACACAGGGGAAGTTGCAGAATGACTGCCATCAAAATTGGTTCACATACCTGCAGCAGTTCCATATCAACATCAAGTTTAACACATGGAGCACAAATTGAGTCATTGAATTCCTCAGTTGACATCTCGTTGTTGCACTCACCACCGTGATCCATTCCTGTGGGAATGAGGCATTTGAGTGGCCCCAACTTGATCAGTGAGATCATGACTTCGCCACCACCTATCGGCTCTTGGGTACAGGCGTGAATGTCACTAATTTCCACATTCAAGATGGACTATTATGCCATCTTGGCCACCTATGTGTTCCTGCAAGATATTGTGTAAAGATGATTTGGGAGGCTCACTACAGCCAAATGGTAGGACATTTTGGCATGGAGAAAACTATGGTCATTCTACAAAAACATTTTTATTGGACAAATCTTCGACAGGACATTAGTAAGTATATCAGATCTTGCACTGCATGTGCCATTGCCAAGCCCACTATCAAGAAGAAAGGATTATACACCCATATTCCTACTCTCGAGAGGCCTTGGGAATCCATATCGATGGATTACATGTCTGACCTTCCATCCACCAAGCAGGGAAATGATTATATATTTGTGGTGGTTGATCGATTTTTGAATATGGCCATTATCACAGCCTGCACGAAGAGAATAACAGACGTAGATACTTCCATGGTATTGTTCAAATGAGTGTGGGTCCATTTTTGGATACCATAGATCATCATCTCATATTGGGACAATAGGCTCTTCAACACATTTTAGTCGAGCCATTGGTCATTGTTGGACACCAATCTCACTAAATCCATTGTCTTCACCCCCAAACTGAGAGGTCATCAATTAGATGATTGTGCACATCATGTGCATGTATAACTCTAAGCATCCATGTACATGGGATGAGATTATTCCCTATGTTAAACACAACTACAACAAGGCTCACCATATCTCCTCCGACCATGGCCCATTTCAAGTGGGATTTGGATTCCAACCTTTGGGTCACATTGATGTTACACTACCTCTTGCAACCACACAGGAATAATATTCCCATGTTCAGCCTGAGATCGACAAATCCACTAGATTCATTGAGGGGATTCACCACATCCACCAATAGTTCCATGATATTTTGTAGAAAGCCAATGCTAAGTACAAGAAACACCATGATCAACACCAGGTACCACACAAGTTTCAGGTGGGAGACAAGGTCTGGTTACATTTGTATAAATATCTCCTTACAGGGCCCTATCAGAAGCTCCCTCCACTTCTCTATGGGCCTTACACTATCACCAATTTTGTGGGTGAAAATGTTTTTGAGCTCAACACTCCCGCCTTCCTTGGATTTCACCCAATTTTTAATGTGGACCTCCTTCGACCATATTTTCCACCATTATTGGACACCTCGGAGATCGCAGAACAATTGAGACCAAAAAATCTCAGCCATGACTGCATGGAACATGAATCCATTGATCATATAGTTGACACACAGGTCAAGGGAACTCGTTGGCAGAGGATCCAGCTTTATTGGGTTGTCAAGGCAAGGCAGCTCCTGCACCAAGGCAAGTGGCTCACCTAGGGCCAAATTCAACAGAAATTTCCTCACCTAATGGGGGAAATCAACGCAATGGAGACAATTTATTCCTAAGGGGGGAGGACTGATCTAGGTGGATATTGGTGGCCACCCACCTATTCCAACTGGCTCCTCTTGACATTTTTTAGCTCAACACGTTTCTCTGTAATGATGAAATTTATTTTTAATTGTGGGTTCTGCACTTCCAGGGCTATCCTGAAGCCCTACACAACATCTAGGTGGATATTGGTGGCCCCCCACCTATTCCAACTAGCTTATTTTGGAATTTTTCATGTTTGTACATCTTTTTGTACTTCCAGGGTTGTTTTGGGGCCCTAAACTGTGTTTTTTTGGCTTTCCACGGTAAAATTGTAGACATAGTTAAATTTGATGGAATAATGTGTATTTCTCTAAAACACCTTTCCAATGTGCTATCACACGCCTAAAATAGAGGTTGTATGCAAAATTTACGACCCTGAGAAGTTGAGCTACCAACTTACCCTTCGGGGCCCACATAACTTTTAGAGTTTCATCTCCTATGGTTAGGTTTTTGGATATCTAGGGTTTTGGCATTCATGAGTAATGTTAAAAAGGCCTCTAGAGCCTCATTTTAATCATTCTTCTCAGACAGATGCATGTAGCAGTGACATCTCTTCTCGGAGATAGCTACCACCATTTAAGAAAGTTGTTTTCAGTTCTATAGTTTTACAATTTCAGCCTATTTTCTTTATTCAATAGAAGTTATTGTTCACTAGATATCTATTTGTGTTCTCCGTATCTATGTGTTATTGTATTCAATCTTTTATTCATTTTGTTCCGCTCATAAATCTGGATCAAGAAATTCAATTCAATTCCTACCATAAAAACCAAGTATAAAACACTAACCTTTATTTATTTTCGGGACAATTTTTTGAGAAATTTATAAAGAAATGAGTTGTTAATATGGACAAAAGAAATTACTTAACATCCATGAGATTTCTCTACTTGAATTGAGTTTAGAATCCGTGATATTTATATGCATCCAGAAATTTAACAAATACATAATACTGAGACCAAATTGACTAACCTGAGAAGGGGAAGCCTTGGATTTCAGCTCTTCTACTAAATAATCCTTCGCCCGCCTCTTCAAAAGCCTCCAAGTTTTGTTTGTTGCATTTTTCTTCTCCATTGCTACTATAGTGGTGAATATATAATGTAACCCAAGAAACTAATTCAACGGTCGTCACTTAATAACAACCCTAAACCTGGTTATCGTGCCCTTCGTGCCAATTAACCAATTATTGACAACATAAAATCCACTAACCCTAAACCCGATTATCATGCCCTTCCTGCCAATTAACCAGTTATGAACAACTTAAACTCCATTAACCCTAAACCTGGTTATCATGCCCTTCTCTTCAATTAACCATTTATGAACAACATAAACTCCATTAATGAGTGGAGAACTCGGCTAGTGAATTGAGTAAACCTCATATATTAAAATCAAGCCGTTACCCTCATTTTTTAGCACCCTCCTGCCAATTAACATGAAATAAGTTGGGTGAACTCCATTAACGGATGGATAATCCAACCATGGAATACTGTGTATGTAAAACTCTTTTGGCTTCCCCATGTCAGTCGATAACCCTCCTCGCTTCCCAAGGTCGATCGATAACCCTCTCCGCTTCCCCATAACCCTGCTCGCTTCCCCAGGTTGTTCGATACAGGCTTCTGGTAATGGAGTAATTGCAATGTCGAAAAATTATGAATCGAAATGCACTATCATTCCACGTGCTATGAAAATGCCTTGTTACTTTTCGAGCGCATACACTATCATCATGCCATAACATTCCAAAATAATAGTATTTCATAAGTAAGTACAATAATACTTTTATTTTATATTATAAAAAAATTCCAATATAATTTTATTTCATATTATAAATTTGTAATATTTTATATTATAAACTTTCAATATTGGTTCATTTCTTGATATGGTATATTAATGAACAAGTAGCCACTTAATTTACACATGTTTTATGAATAATTTTTATAACTATGCGTAAGCCCCTCAAATTAAATCACTCAATGTCTAATATAAAGTCTAATGATTGACTATATGGAGTAGTTTCCCATGGTTGGATCTAGTTCAAGGTAATTTGTTCCTAGGGGATTTTTCAAGATGTTGATATAATCTTTATAATTAAGCTTTCTAGCTAGCTACATCGACATCAACATGATATATAGCTAATTTGGTGTCAATTGCATAAGCCCCCCCAAATTAAATCTCTCAATATTGTGCAATATAAAGTCTAATAATTGACTATATGGAGTAATTCCCATGGTTGGTCGATCTAGTAATTCAAAGTAATTAATTAGTTCCTAATTAGGGAATTAATTTCAAGATGATGATATAATATTAGCCATAATATCTTGCATCTAGGACATCGTCATCATAGTTAATTTGGTGTAAATAGTTGAGTTGTGACACATGAGGGGGTCTACAATTTACTAAATTATGACATTGCAGATGGATTAAGAGCCCCCTTAGAGGGAGGCTCTGAATCCATCTGCAGTGTTAGAATTTAGTAAATTGTTCAAATTCATTTTCAAAATTGCAATTTTCCGTTGCCAGAGTGATCCATAAATAAGAATGACCAATTGTTATGTGGTCATTTTTAGTCTAGATATCTCGTGACCAAATTTGGTCATTTATCTTTCTCTTTTAGTTTAGTTTTATCCTGTGACCAAAAGTGGTCATTTATCTTAGTCTTTTTTAGTTATCTCACTTAAATTTATCAATTTTGGTCATTTATCCCTTGGAAAAAATTGTGATCACAAATTGTTTGGTCTTGTGGTCACTTATCTCTCATTTTGTACTAGTGGCAGCTAAACCACTCATTATAGAAGTATATAACTCATCTTCATTTACACAGAGCTCATTCATGAAAATAACACATGTAAATAACACATCAACAAGATAAAGCACTTATTTTTAAACAAGAATGGTGCAACCAACTTCTTGGGAAGGATGTTCCACCCAACCATAGACTGATTGTTCCAAATCTCAACAACTATTGACCCCCCAAGTTGAGGCTAGTAATCCACAAAAGAGGGTGGTCTCTCGCAGTCCACCTGCAACTCATAAAACACATAACCCAACTAATATTCTCCTACGACTATCCCGATTTTTCTACCAACTCTCTTCCTCCTGACCTGCCCAACCCAAGGAATGCAACATTCATTTATCAGGGAAAACACAAGGGATATGCCATCCATTTATTAGGGTTAACCCGATGAATGTTCCATTTGTTTATCAATGTCTCTCTAGCACAAGTAGCTAGGAATATCTCAATTGGGAACTCAAGGGAACTTGTTGCTAGGGAAAACTACCAACAAACCAACAAAAAACACTTGCTGTTACAATTAACTCACTCTAGATTTCACTCTTTAGGCCTAAGAACCCGGCTCTTCAATCTTCATCTACAAAATTCTCCAAATATGTTCCATCTTTCTCTAGAATCCAATCTCCCTGGATTCACCCTCTCCAATCTCTCTTTCCTATTCTCTCTTTGATTCCCATCCACAAAAACCCAATGTGTAAAAAACAACTGTCGTCCCCAACCCATACAAATTTCCTCCCTTTGGCATTCCTTTCTTGACTCACACTCTTCTCCAAGATGATAGTACTCAACCCATATGTGCCCAATAACTCTAGTATGTGACCACTCACACCCACCCTCTTACATGTATTCAATGATTGACTTTGGGAACACTCAATAAAAAAACGAAAGGTCGATATACAATTAGCAAGTTTAGGAACATGAGTTAAATTAATATACATGGGTATTTCCCCCTTGGACCCCTCTTGGCCATTACCCTAGACACTCCCCTCTCTTGTGGATTAATTCATCCCCCATATCTTGTCCATGTTCCCTTAGAAGTTGGCATCACATTTTATTATTAAAACATGGAGATACAATTCACATATTGCATTGCTTGGTCATAGCCACATATTATATCCACGTAAGCATTAATTAAACCGGGGATTATAATGGGGATGTTACACCAATACTTCCCAATAAATTTATTTTTCCATCACAACATCAATTCTTCTTCCAACAAAAGGAATCAATTAGGGTATGTGAGTTGCCTTCATATGAGGGAATTGAAGACAAGATATCAATCTAGTAAGCCCCCTTATCTTAGCACAAACATGTAGTCTATTTGTATGAGATGGGTTGGAAAGAAATCTATATTGATCTTACAAGCCAAGTCCTAGTTTCCTTTCCAATAGGACTAAAGGCTCCTTCACGTGTATTGGACCTTCAATCTATTTGGCCTCAGCATTGTTTTTTTCCTTTTCATGGAGAAATTATGTTAATAAGGATCAACTTAAAATTACTTTCATTGTGTACGATAAAATTAATCAATTGTTTATGTTTATATTTTTATCATCCTTTGAGACTTAACTTGGTTTATAATGCCTATTCTTCAATAATAAAAATTAAATTTTAAACAAGAATTTAATAAAAAAATATCAAGTTTTTAATATTTTGTTTCTATGATTGAAAATCTCATATATGAAATCTTATCCTGTCTACTTGAATTTTTTAGGACATGTATATAGTAAAGGAAACACACATGTATCTAGTAAAGGAAACTTACCCATATCCTTAATTGGGTATCCCTTCCTCTCATGTATTTTTTGTTGAATTAATT
>JASDQU010102598.1:123292-136292 GCA_032191745.1 Picea mariana | reverse complement strand
CCGCAAAAGGGGATTTGGTCCTTATACAATTACCGACATGATTAATCCACAATGGGGATTAATCCAATAACAATAATAATAATAATGACATGATTAATCCGCAATGGGGATTTAATCCAATGAATAAAATATCAATAATAATAAGAATGCTCTTCGCAGTTACATTATTTCAACAACAGTGTCAAATTTTGGCCTTAAGGGCGCTACAGGAAGTTTTGGTAGCATTTTTTTCAATTTTTTTGAAGATTACTGCAGTAGTTCTGCTTATGTTAAAAAGGTTTGGGGTTTTGATTATTGGGCCTCACTTGGATATCAAATTCCATATTCAACAAATCAGATCCTGAGGATGAGCTTATATCATAATGCATCAACTGCCAATTCACAAGAGAAACAACCATGGGGATTTTTATTATTTTTATTTAAAATGTTTTGGGCATGCCGAGCTCAACTTCCAAGACCAATTGTAGTGAAACCAAAGCATCGACAACACTTACACAAAGCACAAAGAGCCAAGGCCGTGGAGGAGAGCTCACAAAGAAAAAAAACACTCATTGAATGCCAAATATCAAGGTAATGCTCACACAAAGGCGCCAAAAGGGAGACAACCCAAGTCCGAACTCTAAACGCTAACAACTTGAGACCAAATGACAAGGGCTCTGAGAATGGTTGGCTTGGAAAGAATCATGGACGCAAAGCACCCACCTATTTGATACATGCCAAATTTCATCCCCAAATATGAGTTTTTCCACCAAGCAAATATCAAGGTGTTTTGGGCCAGACTTGGAGCGAGGATCAAGGCGCCAACTGTCAATATTTGCAGTCAGTTGGTAGAAATGCGTAGAGTTATGCCACAACAATAGTCTAAGCAAGTCTAGGATGCTAGCACTTCATGGTATAGGAACACTGTTTATAAGAGGAACCAAACTATGGAAGAAAAGAACCCATAAAAAGTTTTAAATTCCCCTCTGAAAGTCATACTACTTCAACCCTCAGATTCTCTTTTTTCTGTTGAAGTGAAGCTAGCTTTTCTGTTTAAAGGGAAAAGTTCACCTTCTAGTTTCTTGCCCTCATGTTTAAAATTGACTTCATTCTTTTCAATATAATCACACTATTGAAGCCATATAGTCAAGAAAGGTTTTGGTATTCAAGAAGCTTTATACCATTCACACGTTTATTCTATTTTGGGTATTGCAACAGAGTATATAGGTGTTTTCATTAAAGGGAAGACAAAGTGGTTTCTATATGCTTAGATGATGAAGGAATTCATCCAAAAACAAGACATTAGTTCCAGAGCAGGCATGGTACACGCAACTAGTTTTCTCAATACACATTGGAGGCATATTCTCATTTGGAGTTGTTTTCATTGAATTATTGTGCATTTTAACATTGATTTGGCTACATTAATCCTATTACATTTTTGGTCCCTGACTTTCAGTTGTGTAGTGAAGACTATTTCAATGTTTCTTTCGATTCGAAGATCTTAAAGCATAATATCATCAAATAGAAAATTAACTTTCCAGATTTTAAGACAACAGGTTTGCACATTTTGGGCAGAGACTATCTCCAGAAGTTTTAGAATATTTGTTGAAAGACAAATGGAAGAAGATGACAATCAGATCCACATCTTCAGACACCTCTAGTCGGTTAAAGAAATACAAATAAACATTTGGAAAAAGCATTCCAATTTTCTAGGAGCATGATAAACAAAGTCAAATTTGTTCCTGATTTTGTGGATAGGTGGCAACAAAAATTCCATATTTTAAGCAGGGAATCATGCTAAATCCAAGAGGATTTATTTCCAGTTTCATCATTCGAGATTTATGGCAGCCTATTTCATAGTTATTGAAACTTAATTTTATTTTTGGTTAATCAGATCGAGCTTTTCCAGGCCAAAGAATAGCTAACAATGAACTCCATACTCCAACAATTCGAGATTTTTTCTTCAGTTTGATTTGCTATAATCATTATTTAATTTTATTCCCATTAATAGTAGGAATAAAGAGAGGATTGCTGGATTATAAAAGGAAATTTTTTGTAAGTTGCGAGGGGGGGATTTAGTTCGAGCAACTGAGAGAGAGCTGCAAAGGGTGAACAACCTATGTAATATTTTGAAAAACCTTATGCAAGACTTCTATGTAATGATTTCAACTGATAACAAAGTTTATGATCAATTTGTTTTTTCCCTATCCTTAGTTCCTCATTTGTTTCTTTTTCATTTGCTTAAATGTGTTTTGCTGTTATAAGATATATGTATGCAATTTGCTGCTAAGAAGACTGTAGTATAGGATATACTGTAGTTTTCACCACCTGCCACATTTGGGACTTATATTCACAGTCAGAAATGGTTTTTGAATGTTGAGTATTCTTCTTTGTAAGTGTATCAAGGATCAGGGTGGTTTTTGATTAAATTGCAATTTCGTTTTCTTCATTTCCTCATTCCATTTCTCTATAGCCTTGGAGTTGATCTAAGTTTTGTTAGCTTGACCTGCTGCCCATAAAATGTTGATACAAGGTTATTTGTTTTTAATGGACTCCATGCCCAATGGCCAGCTGCTGATTTGCAATCATCTCACTGCCTTCATGCTGATCCTACCACTCTCTAAGTTTTCCTAAAACCCAATTAAATCAAGGTGTGCTAGGCTTTACTCTTTAGCAGTCAAGAGTCAAATTATAGCACTAACATCTTTTGGTGCCACTGCCAGGGACAGAATGAAGTAATATTCCTTGGGAGAACAACATTGACCAACTTCTCTTCTTGATGGTGAACAAGAAGTGAACATATATCGTATTGCACATCATTCACATGTTGACTCCACTCCATGATAGATGAATATATTGGCGACTTCACTGGTTTGAAATGGATGCTATTCTTTCTCGGAGGTATGCATTTTGTGATTTCTCAAACATAGCTGGTTTCCCACAACCAGTGCCTACTATAGATGAATGGGATGACTATCTTCCCTGATTTGGAGGAAGCAAGCATGATCATCCTAGTGAGCACTTATTAAATTTTCATAAATGTATGCTTGAACATGATTTTGTTCACGAGGATGTCTTAATCAATATGTTTAGATTATCTTTGGAAGAACATGACTGTGAATGGTGTCAATCCCTTCCTGCTGCTAGTATTCATTCACTTAAGGATTTTTATGCTGCATTTAAACAAAGATACTTTGTTGACCTTATTTTTTAGGAATGTTGTATGGGGTTTGAAGTTCAGGATGTTTGTAATAAAGAAATGGATAAAGAAGAAATTGTTCCTCACGATCCTCAACAAGTTTCTCAAGGTTTTCAAAATCACGTGCTTTCCTAGGAAATTGAAATAGAAGCAAATAATCAGATTTCTGCTGTAAATTTTTCTGATTCCTATGAATTTGAAGATATGTTCGCTCCAATTATAAATCACGAAAATCAGTTTTCTTGTTGTCAAATTGCACTTGAAATTTTGAAAGACAATGGAAAGATATTGCAACAGGCTTGTGTTTTTTTGGATAAAGAGAATATTGAGGAAATACAGGGGCAGTTAATATCCTATTCATCACCAACCATTGAGAAACTATCACCAGGGATCAACAAGCCTGCATCCTTCATTTTTGAACTTAAATCTCCAGTAAATATCAGATATATGATCAACGTTGATATCATCTTGCAACCCATTTCTTTTGAAAACAAAGAGATGTACTCTCGTATGATTTTGCTGATCCCGTAGCAAGATATATGAAGTTGTATTTGATTCATCATTCTTATCTCTTGGACTTCATAAAGACAGATGTTTATAACTGTAAGAATGGGTTGTTAGTTCATTTTTTCTACTCTTCAGTTTCTTTAGTTATATATGCACTCATGGATGGAAGTAGATTTCAGTTTGTGATCCAGTTACTTAAATGGTTGCATTGGCTTTACCATATCACGTGAGCAGGCAAAAAAATTGGCTAGAAGTAGGAATGTATATAAATAAGCTCATATTTTCAAGTATTTGTTTTCAGTTTGGTGTGATTTGTAGCAAAATAGCGACCATAAGACTCCATAGCCCAATGGAGACACCGATGGCTTCAAGATTCTTTCAGTTTTCAGTTTGAATAAATTGCAGGGATGTTATTAGAATCAAGAAAGGTCAGCTCACAGGGAGCATGCCATCCCCCGTGAAGCCAATATTAGTATCAATATTTGCAGTGCCAAATTTTGGCCTTAAGGGCGCTACCAGAAGTTTTGGTAGCATTTTTATCCATTTTTTTAAAGATTACTGCAGTAGTTCTGCTTATGTTAAAAAGGTTTGGGGTTTCGATTATCGAGCCCCACTTGGCTATCAAATTCCATATTCAACAGATCAAGTCCCGAGGTCGAGCTTATATCACAATGTAACAACTACCAAGTCACAAGAGAAGCAACCAAGGGGAGTTTTATTATTTTTATTTAAAATGTTTTGGGCCTATTGAGACCAACCTCCAAGACTGATCGCGGCCAAACCAAAGCATCGAAAACACTTACACAAAGAACGAAGTGCCAATGCCATGGAGGAGAGCTCGAAAAGAAACAAACACTCATCGAATGCCAAATATCAAGGCAATGCTCACACAAAAGCGCCAAAAAGGAGATAACCCAAGTCTAAACTCTAAACGCTAACAAATTGAGACCAAATGAAAAGGGCTTTGAGAATGGTCGGCCTGGTGAGAATCACAAACACAAAGCACCCATCTATTTGATACATGCCAAATGTCATCCCCAAAGCGAGTTTTTCCACCAAGCAAATATCCAGGTGTTTTGGGCTAGACCTGGAGCGAGGATCAAGGCCTATTGAGACACTAAGAGGAGTTTTATTGTTTTTATTTAAAATGTTTTGGGCCTGTTGAGCCCAACCTCCATGACTGATTATGGCCAAACCAAAGCATCGAAAACACTTACATAAAGCACAAAGTGCCAAGGCCATGGAGGAGATCTCGCAAAGAAAAAAGACACTGATCGAATGCCAAATATCAAGGCAATGCTCACACAAAGGTGCCAAAAAGGAGACAACCCAAGTCTAAACTCTAAACGCTAACAGCTTGAGACCAAATGACAAGGGCTCTGAGAATGGTCGGCCTGGTGAGAATCACAAACGCAAAGCACCCATCTATTTGATACATGCCAAATGTCATCCCCAAAGACGAGTTTTTCCACCAAGCAAATATCTAGGTGTTTTGGGCCGAACCTGGAGTGAGGATCAAGGCGCCAACTGTCAAGATTTGCAGTCAGTTGGTGGAAATGCACAGTGTTATGTCACAGCTGCAGTCTAAGAAAGTCTAGTAGGCTAGCATTTCATGGTATAGGAACATTATTTATAAGAGGAACCAAGCTTTGGAAGAAAAGAACCCAGATTTTTTTTTAAGTTCCCCTCTAAAAGTCATACTTCTTCAACCTTGGGATTCTATTCTTTCTCTTGAAGTGAAGCTATCTTCTCTATTTAAAGGGAAAAGTTCACCTTCTAGTTTCTTTCCCTCATGTTTAATTCTGACTTCATTCTTGTCAATAGAATCACACTAATGAAGCCATTTAGTCAAGAAAGGTTTTGGTATTCAGGAAGCTTTATACCATTCATGCATTTATTCTATTCTGGGTATTACAACAGAGTATATAGGTGTTTTCATTAAAGGGTAGACAAAGTGGTTTCTAGATGCTCAGATGATGAAGGAATTCATCCAAAAACAAGACATTAGTTCCAGAGCAGGCATGGTACACACAACTAGTTTTCTAAATACACATTGGAGGCATATTGCCATTCAGAGTTGTTTTCATTGAATTATTGTGCATTTTAACATTGATCTAGCTACATTAATCCTATTACATTTTCGGGTCCTTGAATTTTAGTTGTGTAGTGAGGACTATTTCAATGTTTGTTTCGATTCGAAGATCTTAAAGAAGAATATCATCAAATAGAAAAGTAACTTTCTAGATTTTAAGACATCAGGTTTGCACATTTTGGGAAGAGACTATCTTTAGATGTTTTAGAAGATTTGCTGAAAGAAAAGTGGTAGAAGATGGCAATCAGATCCACATCTTCAGGCAGCTCTAGTCAGCCAAAGAAATCAAAATAAATATTTGGCAAAAGCATTCCAATTTTCTAGGAGCATGATCAACAAAGTCAGATTTGTTCCTGATTTTGTGGATAGGTGGCAACATAAATTCCATATTTCAAGCACGGAATCATGCTAAATCCAAGAGGATTTGTTTCCAGTTTCATCATTCAAGATCTCTGGCAACCTATTTCATAGTTATTGAAAATTAATTTTATTTTTAGTTAATCAGATCGAGCTTTTCCAGGCCAAAGACTAGCTAACAATGAACTCCAAACTCCAGCAATTCAAGATTTTTGCTTCAGTTTGATTTGTTATAATCATTATTTAATTTTATTCCCATTAAGAGTAGGAACAAAGAGGGGATTGTTGGATTATAAAAGGAAGCATTTTGTAAGTTGAGAGGGGGGGATTCAGTTTGAGGGACTGAGAGAGAGCTGCAGAGGGTGAACAACCTACGTAATATTTTGAAAAACCTTATGCAAGACTTCTATGTAAATATTTCAACTGATAACAAAGTTTATGATCGATTTGTTTTTTTCGTATCCTCAGTTCATCATTTCTTTCTTTTTCATCTGCTTAAATGTGTTTTGTTGCTATAGGATATATGTATGAAATTCAGTGCTGAGAAGACTGTAGTATAGGATATACTGTAGTTTTTGCCACCAGCCACATTTGAGACTTATATTCACAGTGGGAAAGGGTTTTTGAATGTTGAGTATTCTTCCCTGTAAGTGTATCAAGGATTAGGGTGGTTTTTGATTAACTTGCAGTTTTGTTTTCTTCATTTCCTCATTCCATTTCTCTATATCCTTGGAGCTGATCTAAGTTTTGTTAGCTTGACCTGCTGCTCATAGAATGTTAAGACAAGGTTATTTGTTTTTAATGGAATCCATGCCCAATGGCTAGTTTTTGATTTGCAGTCATCTCATTGCCTTCATGCTGATCCTACCACTCTCTAAGTTTTTCTAAAACCAATTAAATCAAGGTGTGCTAGGATTGACTCAATAGTAGTCTTGAGTCGACTTGTAGCGTTAATAATACATATTCTGTGAACTAGTCTTTCTGTAGAGATCCTTGTCATCCCTTTGAGGTAATATGCACATATTTAGAGCTTTCTTTTCAATAGTAATTAATTTGAAATCTACTTATGCTGTTGTCTATTTATAAGAAGTGTATTTTATTTAGTTCCTAATTATTTCAACTCCAAATACTTCCAATATGCACATACAAGTAAAAACAAAGTATCAAGACAAAGAAGTTATGCCCTATTTGCAGTCAGAGTATCAAGAGACGCAACGAATCAAAAGGAATCAAGACACCAAATTGTAATGCTCGTAGGCATGTAAGTTATGCCCTATTTGCAATCAGAGTATCAAGACACAACCAGACATCAAAGTAAAGAAATCATTGCCAACGTCCAACACAAATAGATCATAGAAAAAAATGCAAACTAAATTAATGTGAGCACATACCACTAAACAAGTAACGAGGTAGACATAAAACTGTAAAAAAAATTCAATATAAACTAATATCCAAACAATGCACTTCAATACAAACCTACGCCCTAATGCATAAATTCAATGCCTACCATAAAAACCAGGTATAAACCACTAACCTTTATTTATTTTCAGGACAATTTTTTGAGAAATTTATAAAGAAACGGGTTGTTAATAAGGACAAAATAAATTACTTAACATCCATGAAATTTCTCTTCTTGAATTGAGCTTAGAATCCATGAGATTTATATGCATTTGGAAATTTAACAAATACGGAATACTGAGACCAAATTAACTAACCTGAGAAGGGGAAGCCGTGGATTTCATCTCTGCTACTAAAGAATCCTTCGCCCGCCTCTTCAAAAGCCTCCAAGTTTTGTCTGTTGCAATTTTCTTCTCCATTGTTACTACTGACGTTGAATATATAGTGTAACCTAAGAAACAAATTCAACGGTCGTCACTTAATAACAACCCTAAACCTGATTATCATGCCCTTCCCACCAATTAACTAGTTATGAACAACATAAACTCCATTAACCCTAAACTCGATTATCGCGCCCTTCTCGACAATTAACCAGTTATGAACAACATAAACTCCATTAATGAGTGGAGAACTCGGCCAATGAATTGAGTAAATCACTCGTATAGATTAAAATCAAGCCCTTACCCCAGTTTTTTAGCACCCTCCCACCAATTAACATGAAATAAGCTGGGTGAACTCCATTGATGGATGGAGAAGCCGACCATGGCATACCATGTATGTAAAACCCTCATGGATTCGCCATGTTAGTCGATAACCCTCCTCGCTTCCCAAGGTCGTTCGATAACCCTCCTCGCTTCCCCATAACCCTGCTTGCTTCCTCAGGTTGGTCGATACGAGCTTCTGATAATGGAGTAATTGCAATGCCGAAAAATTATGAATCAAAATGCACTATCATTCCATGTGCTATGCAAACGCCTTATTACTTTCCATGCGCATACATTATCATCATGCCATAACCTTCCAATATATTAATATTTCATAAGTAAGTACAATAATAATTTTATTTTATATTATAAAAAAATTTCAATATAATTTTATTTCATATTATAAACTTGTAATATTTTATATTATAAAATTTCAATATTGGTTCATTTTTTGATATGGTAGATTAATGAACAAGTACCCATTTAATTTACACATGTTTTATGAACAATTTTTATAACTATGCCCAAGCCCCTCAAATTAAGTCACTCAATGTCTAATATAAAGTCTACTGATTGACTATATGGAGTAGTTTCCCATGGTTGGATCTAGTTAAAGGTAATTAGTTCCTAGGGGATTTTTCAAGATGTTGATAGAAGCTTTATAAGCTTGCTTGCTAGCTACGTCAACATCGTCATGATATATAACTAATTTGGTGTCAATTGCCTAAGCCCCCCCAAATTAAATCTCTCAATATTGTGCAATATAAAGTCTAATAATTGACTATATGGAGTAATTCCCATGGTTGGTCGATCTAGTAATTCAAAGTAATTAATTAGTTCCTAATTAGGGAATTAATTTCAAGATGATGATATAATATTAGCCATAGCAGCTCGCAGCTAGGACATCGCCATGATAGATAATTTGGTGTCAATAGTTGAGCTATGACAGATGAGGGGGTCTACAATTTACTAAATTCTAACACTACAGATGGATTCAGAGCCCCTATCACTTCGACAATGGAAAATTGCAATTTTGACAATGAATTTGTACAATTTATTAAATTCTAACACTGCAGATGAATTCAAAATTGGAATTTTCCATTGTCGGAGTGATCCACAACTAAAAATGACCAAATAAATGACCGGTCTCTGAATCCATCTATAGTGTTAGAATTTAGTAAATTGTACAAATTCATTGTCAAAATTGCAATTTTCCATTGTCAGAGTGATCCACAACTAAAAATGACCAAATAAATGACCAATTGTTATGTGGTCATTTTTAGTCTAGATATCCAGTGACCAAATTTGGTCATATATCTTGGTCTTTTTTAGTTTAGTTTTATCCCATGACTAAAAGTGGTCATTTATCTTGGTCTTTTTTAGTTAGTTCACTTAAATTTATCAATTTTGGTCATTTATCCCTTGAAAAACACAGTGGTGACCAAATATTTTGGTCTCGTGGTCACTTATCTCTCATTTTGTACTAGTGTGAAGGAAAAGTAATGAATTGGTTTTGAGATCTTGGTAAGGAACCAATCTCTATATTAGTATATTTTTTGAGGATATTTCTCAAACATTGGGATCCTCATTATGAGGAGGATATGTATGAACAAATTATTAATAGTAACCCTACCCAAGGAAGAAAAGGCACCTCATGATCCCATGAAAGACCAAGCACATGAAGTAAACTTAGATGAAGAACCTTCTCATGTTCCCCTTGAAGAGCAAGAGCCCATCCATGAATTCATTGAAGATCAAAGGCACGAGGAGGAAGCATCTCCCCCATTCTCCCATGAAGACAAGGGTATGGTAAGCTATGATAGTCTCCAAATTTATGAATCTGATGACATTCTTATTGACAATTTGTAGTTGAAATTATTTAAAGAAGAACCCTTGGGATGTAAAGATGAATCCAAAAATTTAGTTATTCATGCATGTAATGAGAATGAGGGCAACAAAGAACATTTTTTTTTCTTCAGAATTTTGGTCATGGTTTAGGAATTAATTGTTGGAAATTAAATGGGGATCCTATCTATGACATTGATGGGGATATCTCTAGTGAAAAAAACAATGATTTATTGGCCTATGAATGGGCTAACAATATGGAGAAGAATGCAAACTTTTTTCCTTTGGAAAAACCATGTATAATATGTGCATATTCATAAATTTCTACAACTAATTTCTAGCCACGTTCACTTGTAAATTATGCTACAATTTTTCAGACTAGTTAACGCTTTTATCCAAAAAAATTCCAGCCACCAACATCTTCAAATTTTGGTGTGTTTTCATGTAAAATTCCAGCTAGAAATGATG
Source organism: Picea mariana (assembly GCA_032191745.1). NCBI lineage: Eukaryota > Viridiplantae > Streptophyta > Pinopsida > Pinales > Pinaceae > Picea > Picea mariana. The sequence goes on along the minus strand of JASDQU010102598.1, from coordinate 125,743 downwards.
TTTTGTTTGTTGGAAATTTTGTGGAACAACAATGTATGCAGTTAGATACATATTGCAAAAAATTTCATCCTTCATAAATGGTTCAACAAGCCATAAAATATGAACATAATTTTTTTCCAAAACTGATTTTTTTTTATACTTTGTCTTCATGCTCACCAGAGGATAGTTTTTCAACGGAGAAGCCTAAAACCATGTTTCTTGAAGATAATAAGGATGATTTTCCATTTTTTTATGGGCTGCCATATCCTTAAGAAGACTACATCAAGCCTGTCCAACATTGGATATATGAGTCTTGTAGTGGTGCATGCCATCCTTAGCATGAATTTGATGTTTTTAACTATCTTTGTGATGATATTTCATATTTCAGCCTAGCATTCATGGAGATTCTAGTGTATTTGTATGTGGTGTTTGACATCTCCTTGTTTTGGTTCATAGTCAAACACAACGAAAGAGCTATTGATGTAAATAAAGAGCTATGATGGTTACATTGGCTCTATGATTTCACCTAGCTCTTGTACTTTCTCGTTTAGAGTAAATGTAGGAATAATAAACACTTGAGAGCATTAGAGTAAAAGAATAATCTCAACATATGAGCATTTGTTGTAATAAACTATATGGATATCAGATGTGGTGTTTAGGGATGTGGTATGCATGCATCATGCCACATGGTCTTTCTTCTTCTTCCTTCCTTCTTCTCAACATGTACAACACAAAATTTTGGGTTCTCATGCACTCTTCTTCGAAGAGCACATGTCCCCATGTTGGAGCCAACTATTACCCCTTGTATTGCATCAACGGTAAACTTGTGATTTTCATCACATGATAGTATCTATGGAGGTTGGTATGATGATTATAACCTTCCAACTATTGGAATGTTTGTAGAAGTTGCTTTAGTGGTACATTGTTCTCTTTATGGACCAATTATATTATGGTCCTAGCCATGTTCTAGTCATTTTTACTTTGTGTTGCATGGTTAGCTCATGTCCTAGTTGTGAGTGTCCTCTAGCATGGTGATGTATTTGCCTAATTTTTTCCTAGTTTCATTCATGTTCCATAACATTTCCATGATTTCTCCTAGGTAATTCGTTTGTTGCAAGCATATCTTTACCTTTTGTCTAGTTGGAACCCACTTCACCCTTCATTTTCATTACACTTCACCATTTTATCTAGGTAGTTTAGGTATCACATCAAATATCCACCTTTTACCTAGGTAAAAATTCACATTATATTTACACTTAACTTCATCTCCATTTCCTAGAAGGTGTTTGACATGTTTTGCTTCTAATTCTCTAAGTTTCATACCATATTGACCCCTCGTTTCTCATATTTCCACTTTTTTTCAGTGTGAACACACCTAACTGGTTTATGATATTTTAATTAAATCCTAAAACCTTAGGTTGAGTGCTTGATTATTGGCCTATTAGTACATCAATGTTATAATTCTTCATTAATGCTTATTCCCTAAGTATTATTGTTGATTTATCACTAGAGAACACAACCTTATGTCTATGTGGTACACACATGAGACTAGGTGCTCCCCTTTGGCACACATGTTGAAGCAACTCACAAAAAATTCAATTCATTGTACCTCATATTAGCATTGTTCACATGTGCCAACTCAACCCATGTCATATCCTTATCATTTGACACAAGTTTTGAGGAGGTTGTTGAACATTAAGTTGACTAGGGGTTTCATTATGCATGTGCCCTAGGGGTTTGACCCTCCACCTCACCCATACACTTCATCAACTCACCCATTCACACATGTGCACACTTTTCTAGGCCAATAGATGGTGCACCCCTATAGAAGGTTCCACTTGCACTTTGCATGAGCTTATTCACACCTTGTACACATTGTGAAATGACTAGTAATTGCTTTGACTTGGTCAAAGGAGGTCTACTTGCACATTATTTGAGGAGTTAAGATGATTTTGATGTGGATCCATTTTCACAAATACCGAGGGCACACTTTCGATTGTGGTTTCTTCAATGTTGACTTGGTGAAAGGGAATAAATATCAAGGGTGCACTAATCTCTCTCTTCAAGAGCATATGCATACATGAATATTTATTTATGGTGGTGGTTCTTATGTGGACACAAGTCACTCTTTCCTAGGGCACACTAAAGGAAGGAATATTTTATTGTTTCAACCAAGTCAAAGTGGTCCAAAAAGCTCAAATACCAAGGGCACACTTGTAACATAGTTACCAACTTAACAAGAACTCTCTAGAGTTCTCGTTTTTTTGGGGGTCCAATTTTTTACCTCGTTTTGAAAAATGGTGCTACCAGTAGCACCCTCTCTCCGTTTTTAGGTGATTTTTGATATTTTATTTTTTTCGATCCACAATGTTTCCACATTATTTTTTTAAAATGCTCATTTTTCATCTATTTTCAATTTTTTCTGTATATATATATATATATATATATATATATATATATATATATATATAT